>BQNB010109770.1:4390-15350 GCA_026074375.1 Tanacetum coccineum
TTGTATCAGCACAAGCAGTAGTAATACAGTTACTACTGCTGTTGCTTATCATTTTTAAGCAACTTTTTAGCTCTTGTAATAAGTAGTTAGAATTTAGTATTAAGCACCTTAATAGTATTCCACTAGCTTAATATAGATAAACTTTTAACTTTCATTAATAAGCTTTTGATTAGCTTTTATGTTCTTACAAAAGTGATATAGCAGTAGCTTAAATTTCTAGCTTATTTCTCTTGAATTCCTACTTTCTAGTTGTCATTTCCAAGTTTCTTTTATCTAGGTTAACTCTATATACCTAGTATAGCTTAACTTCAAAGTTTAAGTTTCTAAGATTTAGAATTGAGCTAATTAGCTTATTAGGTATAGCTTAAATTCAGTAATAAGCTGAACCTTAGCTTTTTAAGAGCTAATTTCTTGTTAATCTTGTTTACTTGTAGCTTATTCCTTTTTAGACATCCTTAGTATACATCTTAAGCATCTTATAGCTTCTTTTAGTTCTTATTTTCATGTAGTATTAAGCTAGTAATAAGCAAAAGTTTAAAAAGTTAGATTTTCAAAAGCAAAACCTTAGTTTCTGTGACTCAGAGCAAAAAGCTTAATTTTTAGCTTATCTAGTGGATAAAAGTTCATAGTGCTTTTATTAAAGTTGTAGTATATAGGCTCAGGTCCAACTTTTTAGTTTTGAGTTTTTGCTTATTTTCACTTTTGCAATAAGCCAAAAATTACTTAAATCGTAGGGTCTGTTTGGTATTTTCTAGATAGTTAAGGGTATACTGTTTTCATTGTAGTGTAAATTCTAGTTAGTTACTCCGCCTACCCTTTACTTTCTTTATTTGCAATTTCTACCCTAGTCTTTTAGGTATAATAAAATAGTTTTCATAATTTCAATATTAGTTTTAATTAAATTAGGGTTTATACTTTAAATAGAAAAATTAGGGTTCAATTGCTATATAAAAATTGGGTATTTTTGTTTCATTAAATTTCTGCACCTTTTTAGTTGTTAAAAAACATTTTTCTTTATTTTTCCAGTGAAATTTGAATTTTCTAGAAATTAAAATAGGTTTTTAGCAATTTCTTTTTCTTAAATAAATCATAGAAAATAGAAAAATAGTTGTAAAATTCTAATTCTTTTTGTAATAATTTTCTTTTTCATTCTAGTATTTTTGAAAAATAAAAATAAAATTTTAGTGTTAATTTTTAGAAAAAGTTTATTTTTAGTTAATTCACTTTACTTTAGAAATTCATAAAAAATTCAAAAATAGTTAAAAAATTCTAATTCTTTTTCCTAAAATTTTCTTTTTAAATTTGTGATTTTTAGGTATAAAATTTGTTAATAGAAGTGCTTTAGATTTTAAATTCTCGTTTTAGCTCACATTTTTAATTCATATAGTTTAATTGTGCTATTATATTCGTAGTGTAATTCAAAATTCAAAAATCCTTTATTCATTCTTGACTCGAATCCGAATTATTCCCGAATCTCAATTCACGACTTCGTTGGGATACGACCCGAGAAGAAATACTTCCCGGTTAAAAATATACATATTGTGTTTTCTTAAGTGAGATTTTATCCTTTTATTTCTCTTGTTTGAGAAGTAATTTGGAAAGAATTGTCACGGGATTAATACTATATATATATAAATTTGACTAGTGCTCACAAACGCAATACCAAATTTTGGCGCCGTTGCCGGGGAAGACGTGAACGATTTTTGAGGATATTCGTTGAAGTAGAGTTTTGAAGACCCTTCCTTTGGAAGTTACTTTGCTATTTTTGTATAAAAATATAAAACACTCATTAATTCGATTCCTATCGATTTACTTGAAAAATGGATTTTCACACTTGATTATTATTTGGTATACTTTTACAGATGTTATATAGATGTTAATATCATGTTATAATCGAAGTATAAGTATTGTACAACTGTGGTTTAAGTATAAAAAGTATATATATAAACTAGTGGTTTAAAAAGTTACTTAATAAGTTTATAAGTAAAAGTGGTATAAGGACTTGTTGATCTTGTTATCTTGGACAATATTTTGACAAATCATGGACAAAGGACCTTAAGTATGTAAGACATGTGATATATGATGTAGCTATATAGAATTATATATGGTATTAGTTAATCAAATTGCGTAGTACTTATACGACCTATATTTAATTAGGTTGCATTCGGTCATTATCGTGACGCATTTTCTGTGCTACTTTGATATTCAATTCACTCGAGGTGAGTTCATAGCCCCTTTTCCATCTACTTATTTTGCAAACTCTACGGGGTGAGATTACATGCTTGTTTTACTTTTGGACACAAGTGTTTTAAATTGTATGCTATCCAAATTATTGCCTGAATATTATTGCTAAGTTACCACATTGCCATTTAAGTCCCTACCAAATCTTAAACCGTTAATTGCTAATGTAGCAAGTGCAAGTGTTATGGATAGATCTATCGGGACTGACAATCCCCACCTTTCTTTGGGATCACAAGTTGATCATGGTGCATTTAACATTGTGAGGAAAATTAGGTTGTTGGCAAGCATCCTATGTTTCCCTTGGGGCACAAATCTAGTTAAGGTTTCGGGGTCATGAGCTTAGTGCAATAATACATGTTTTGGACTACTGAATATGTTTCGTAATATACTATTACTTAAATCTTGTGGTCCACTCTTTTATTGATAAACCTATGAATTCACTCAACCTTTGCGTTGACTTTTAGCATGTTTAATTTCATGTCCTTAGGCATGAAGTTTGGATGGGAGCTGCGTTGGATATCGAGCCGAAGGGATTCTGATTATTTTATATTCGATGCACCTTTAACTTTTAAAAACATATGTCATCTTTTGAAATTATGAAGCTTTTGTTTGAACAAATCTATGTTGAAGGTTTATGACTCTTTTAAAATTGTGGGACCAAATATGGAAACTCTGATATTTCGTAAGGCATCGAATGAAAATTTATTTTAAACATCCATTTAAGGTTGTTTCCTATATCTTGATTATTGTACTATGACGTGGCACCCTATTGTTACCATTCCGCTACTACCTGATTTTGGGGGTGTTACAGATTGGTATCAAGAGCCAAGGTTATAGGAACAGGGTCATTTTTCAAAACCTAGTCTATAACCAAATTTTCTTAAATCTTTTCTTTTCTTTCATTTTCAAAATACAGAATCCTTCATCGCTATCAGATATCCGCACGCGCATACTCCCTGATCCATTATAAGCTCTCTTTTGCATCTCTATTACTATTACATGGATAATGAGTATTTAACACTTGGCCATGATTTCGCTCTCTTACGTCTATCTTATGACATCTTACTATTTACCTTATATCGGTCAGCTATATAAATATTGACCACTCTGATTATTGCGTACTTCCTGATTTCTCATTTTCTCTCTTGAGCATCAATACTGGTATTATATGAGTATACCCATATATATGAGCTACTTTCTTTTCGATCTCTTACGCGTACCTCGGGATTACAGCTACCTATTTATATAAAGGTGAATTATATAAGTGTTGACTATTTTCGATCATTTATGTCTACCTTCGTATAGTGCCTCTATATTTTTATACAAAGGTTGTTTATATGAATACCAAAGCTCCTCTAAGACATTGTAAGTTATATTATTATCTCCGAAACTTTATCGTGACTTTACTTTGTTCTCCTTTGATGATATCAAAACTCGATATTGTCACACCCCCTCCAAAATCAACACGCAGCGGAATACAACTTGGGGTGCTACTTCATAGCATAAGGTACAAGTTACAGAAAACGACTCTAAGTGAGACGTTTTGAAAAGTCAACCATTTGATAATTTTTATAAAATGTCAGAGTTTCAATAGATCCCATTAGTAATGTAATAGAAAACATTTTCAAAACGTTTGTCGAATGGTACTCAAAGTGTAAAGCCTTCAAAAATATATCCGCGCGACTCGAATGCTCCCAATGCTCAGCTAGCAAAATAATAACCTGAGAAAATACACGCAAAAACGTCAACAATAATGTTGGTGAATTCATAGGTTTAAGTAAAAGCAGTATTGAAATAATTTAAGTAATATTTTAGTAAGAAAAGTAGCGTTACAACATTTCAAAGTATTATTTCCAAAATCCAAGTAGTGATTCAATAAATCAAGTAATGATCAGTAGTGGACCACAAGACTTAAGTAAGGGCAGACTATGTACGTATTCCATAGTCTAAAACATGTAATGTAGACGAGAGAAACAAATTCATCAAGTCTAAAAGAACATGTATTATTGCACTAAGCTCATGACACCGAAGCATTAACAAATGATGATAGAGGAAGTTGGTGTTGCATGACATCCAAGTATTATTCTCCGAGAGTTGGTGTGGCCAAACACCCAAGTATTATTCTCTCTTAGAGTTGATGTTGCAAAACACCCAAGCATTAACATATGATGAGAGAGAGAGAGAGAAAGAAGGAAGGTGTTGCCAGACATCCAAGTATTATTCCCTTAGAGTTGGTGCGACCAGACACCCAAGTATTATTCTCTAAGAGTTGATGTTGCAAACACCCGAGTATTAATTCAATTGTAATTGCATCCGAAATGTAAAACAAGCATGAAATCTCCCTTAAGGAGATTAAGGAAACATTTAGGTAATATAGATGGGCTATGAACGCAAACTGTCAGTTATAAGTACTTGTGTATATAAAAACAATTTAGCATGTATCACACATGTATCAAAAATCATGTAGTAAGCAACTAAAAGCTCTAGTAAAAATAAATAGTCATGTAACGCTTAAGTAGTAGAAATCAATAAGTTCACTTAGTAAAACGAGCATGTATTCTCACCCCGAAAATAGTTTATGAAAGCCATTAAAAGAGAAAAGGTGGGGCTATGAACTCACCTCGAGTGAGTTAATCGATAATGTAAATCAAATGCGTCACAAATACGCCCGAATGCAACCTAATCCAATATAGGTCGTATAAGTACTAAGCACTTTGATTAACTAATACCATATACAATTCCATATAGCTACATCACCATCTAATCACATTAGTGAAATCATATTTATAAGTTAAAAACGTTTATAAATAACACTTTAGTAAAATGGCGTAACTTTATCGTTTCAAGTCTGTTGCTTACGTTTCTTACGTCCACGCTTTCGTATTAAGATGTGTTATCAAAATATTACATTTTCATACTTTGAGTCCTCTGGTGAACAGTACTTTTTACTGTTCATGGACTTGTATAAAATTATTTTTATAAAATTAGTCGTCGTAAACTCGTAAACGTCGTATTTTATTCGTTTTAACTCCGTTTTTATTAATTCTTTCGAGCACGTCTTCGAAATTAAAAGTTCTATCTAATTAATGATGTTTTAAAAATAAATATATCTGATGTGAACAGTAACTTTTATATAATTATTTTTATAAACTATTTATTATCGTAAACTTGCGAAATTCATAACTCCTTCGTTATTGATCCTAAAATTATGATTCTTATTGTTTTGGAATCCTAAAAATATGTACTTTTTATGAAAAATAACCAACCATTTATATCAGATCTGAAAATCAAATAGTTTTTATAAAATTTCTTTTATAAACGCGTTTATTATCGCGTAACTTGTAAATTACGTATCTCCTTCGTTATAACTTGGTTTTTCGAGTTTCTTACCTTTTTGGAATCCTCATGACATGTAGTATTTTTTAAAAATATAAAATGAAGTCCTTAATTTTAGAATTCAAACAGCCACTTTTGAATATTTTTGGAAAAAAATGTTTTAAACTTGTTTTTATACTTTTTAGTTTAGCCACTTTGTTACAAGTCCTTTACAACCATTTATATCACATGTCTTACATACTTAAAGTCCTTAGTCCATGATTTGTCCAAATATTGTCCAAGATAACAAGATCTCATATCACTTTTACTTGTAAACTTTAATAAGTAAACTTTTAGGTAACTAGTTTATATATATATTTTTTATAGTTTTACCAACACTTGTATATTACTTCTACTTCTATTATAACTTGTTCTCAACATCAACATAACATATGTAAAAGTGTACAAAATCATAACCAAGTGTAAAAATTCATTTTACAAGTTAATAAGTTTCCTAGATGGTGATTTACTATATAAGCATCATATACACATAAAATCATGAAAGTAAAGAGATTAAGGTTTTTAGATAACCTTAATATGATGTATGATGATGAACAACAAAATCTAAACCCTTGTTTAGCAAACACACCCAAGCTTGCAACTCTTAGAAAACCCTAAATCCAAAAGAAACCCTAATCATGAATCCTTGCTTGTTTAACCCTTTTAAACTCCAAACCAAACCTTCTAAACACCTTGGTATATCTTAGATATGATGTAGGAACACTTAGAAATGTGGTAAATAATTTTGATATGGATGGTTTATGGTGGTGGGTTTTGAGCCGTAGCATATGAGGAGGAAAAGGGAGAATGAGTGAGTTTTTCACTTAAGCAAATGAAGAGTGTGTGATATGTATCTAGTTACAAGTCTTATATAACACTTTGACTAGTCCAAGGCTTCTATAAGAAGTGTTCAAGATTCAAAGGAACCATGGGAGAGAATTAAGGAGAAAAGTGGTCAATTTCACTAGTCATAGACATAAGGTTTAATGAGGTGTATTTGTACAAGTCCTAGTTGATCATTTGTGAGCTCTTGGTTCCCTAATATGGGAAGCATCCCACGAAAATAAGGAGGGGGGAGGTGCTAGTTGGTGATTTTTGGTCTTATACAAAATATCTAGCATTTACTTGAAGCCTAAAGTTGTAGTTTAAATGTATAAATGTAATACTAGTAAAGTGTATGTTCTAGTTGATTTATTTTATGTACAATATGACCAACAATGTTAACATAGGTGAAGTTTTATAAAAACTTTGGGTATTGGGTATAAAAATGGGTATTTGTTGAAGCGTAGAAAAGTTTTGGTGGTTCCGTGAATGCCTAAACGTACTTTATCGCGAAACGTAAACACTTTACGTAACTAATAAAAATAAAATGCAAGAAGTTAATTATTACTTTCGTAAAAATAAAATAATGCTTGCTTAGCGTAAATTTTAATTTGTTTGGTGCCCGTTTACGTTAAGTGATAATCTTTAGTTTACGTGATTTAACTATATATCTGAGAATTAAAATAGACGCGTACAAGACTAAAAACAAATAGTAAAATAAATGACGTCGTAAAATGACCTGAAAACACGAAATGTTACAGACATAGTTTTTTTATCCCGCTGGCTATTTTGCTATTCGACTCCAAGTTTGATCATTCGCCTCGTATTTCTGAAACGTATATGTCGTCAGTTAATCCATCGCATGGAAACATGCCGAGTAAATCAAACACGACTTTAACATGTCACCTCATAACCCTTCATTCTTTTGGAAAACGACTATTAACTTATTTCCGCGTAATGTGTCATCTGGGAGGAGCGTCCATTTTTGGAACTTTCGAATGAAATTTTGTGTTTCGCCACTTCCTACGTGATTTAGTTGAAAAATATCGTTATAGTTATTCGTGTGCCGTGTTTTAAAAATGTTTACCCGTTTTAAAAGTTTATAAGTGGTTTATAATCTATTAAAACCCCCGGGAGCTTGAAATTTCGTTTATTTCTATAGATTCCGATGTTTCCGCGTCATAGCTGAACTTTTGTTAAAATAATACGTTTTTCACCTTACCTTTCTATTTAAAGATGTAACTTCACTTTAATTTAACTAAATAATACAACCATATCACCATCATGAAGATTTTTATTTATTACTCCTAAACATCTTTACAACTATCCTACAATCACCTCTAAAAAAAGTATCATGCAAAAAAAAGGTAATTTTCTGGTCTATTTCTAGGCTCTTCGGTGAAACAATAAAAGTTGTTCGAAAAATCATTTTACATGTTCGGTGATAAAAGCTAAGTTTAAGAATATTTAACGACGGGACAAAACCTAAGTCAACATATAGAAAATTCTTTATAAAAAGTCAAAGCTAATAGAAATTCAAAATATAGTTCTTAGGTGTCATAGGTGCCATAGTTTTCATTCACTTCTAAATATGGTAAGTCTAAAAATATAAACTTTATATAAACGAATATAACATCGAAAATAAGGTTAACCATTTAATTATTGGGGTGTATGTGTTAACGAAAAAAAAGTAATATTTTTATTAGACAGTATTAACGTCTTTGAATATCCGTACTTTTTAAACATGGAAACTTTCTAAAAATAGAAACCTTCTAAAAATGGTAACTTTCTAAACGTAGAAACATTTAAGAAAAGTAGCTTAACTTAATTACGTGCATGACTCTATTTCTAGGACGTCTTAATAAGTAAACTTAGGAAGCACATGTGGATTCTATAGGTACTTCTTCTATATGTAATAAATTACTGTCGATTCTTTTTATCGTGTTCTCCTTCTTTTGTGAGTTGTTATCAGATAGGCGACAAGTTTACCTTTGTCTCTGTTTCATTGTCGTGTTTCTTAGTTCCTGACTCATTAACACCTCATTCTTTTCCTTGTCACTTCATGTGATTTTGGGGAATCATACTGCCAAGAAGTCAACTTCTAAGTTAAGCAAATATCAAATGACTCTCTACGTTCATTTTGTCAATCGAATCACTCCTTGCATTCATTATCTTTTTAGTGTTCTATTTTGATTCTATGATGAAAGCACGCGCATATCATTACCTTTGATGCTTACTTCTATCTACTGTTGTTATGATAAATTATTCTCTTGTTTGCAACGATAAATTCTACAAATGACTCTCTAAAGCCTTCCGATTCGCGATCTGTCGGACCAAATGACTCTTTATGTTCATTCTCTCTGACTACTTCTACGTTTGTTCGGACATTCTTTATACTTACGATGATCTATCGCTTATTAAACAACCCTGATGTCATCTTATAAACCATTTTACTGTTAGCTCATAAACTATCTTGCTGATTTCCTATAAACTAAATTATTGTCATCTTATATACTATTTCGTTTTCATCTCAAAAACTGTTTTGTTACTTTACAAACTATTTGGCTAATACCTTATAAACATTTTCGAAATCATCCTATGAACCATTTTGCTACTATATCATAAACCATTTTACTATCGTCTTATAAACCATTTTTGTTGTCATCCTATGAGCTACTTTGCATTCACTTTATGAACTATTTCATTACATTATAAAACCATTTGATACCATTTTATACATAACCCTAGTTTGACGAAATGAGCATTGCATCGTTAGTCCTCAATTTTACATAACATGATCAACTATGTATAATTTAGGAAGGACCATGCTATGCTAAGAGTAGTCGCCTAAATTTTTTACCAAATTCAAATTTCTACTTATAATCCCAAAGAACGAACATTTCATTCATTAACCCTTATTTACTCAATATTCGTTGCTATCTTGCTTAATCGATTTATTGAACCCTCTGAACACGTTTAGCAAACTATTCAAACTTAATCTACCGCGGGAACTCAGTGGAATCCATATCACCTTTCATGTCTTGAACCCGAGGAGATGTTTATCTCATTAAACCTTGTCTTCTCGCTCGATGCATTTCGACTAGTCAACGGGCTATACTTTATCGCGAATCCTGTAAAGATCATAGATCATAAGGTCAAACAACTAAAGCAGAGTCGTATCTCTATAGTCAAAGTTAGTTGGAACTCTCAGCAAGGTCCTGAGTTCACATGGGAACGTGAAGACCAATTTCAAAAGAAATATCCGCATCTCTTCTCTAAACCCGTACCTTCGTCAAGTGTCGCGACTTGAGCCTTGAGGACAAGGCTCTTCTAACGGGAGGAGACTGTAACATTCCGTGTTTTCAGGTCATTTACGACGTCATTTAATTCACTATTTATTTTTAGTCTCGTACGCATTTATTTTAATTCTCAGATTATAGTTAAATCGCGTAAGCTAAAAATTTTCATTTAACGTAAACGGGCTCCAAAGAAATTGAAGTTTACGTCAAGCAAGCATTATATTATTTTTACGAAAATAATAATTAACTTTGCACATTTTATTTTTATTAGTTACGTAAAGTGTTTACGTTTCGCGATAATATACGTTTAGGCATTCACGGAACCACTAAAACTTATCTACGCTTCAACAAATACCCATTTTTATACCCAATACTCAAAGTATACAAATGTATAGATTTTACGCAACCACTAAAACGGTTTTCTAAACGGTTTTATAAACTAAGAGGAGGGGGTGAATACGGTCTTTTTAACTTCTTCAAAGTTTATGAAACTTCAAGTCTCAAAGAAACCAAGTGGTGTAATGATCTATTTGTTAAGATAGAAAACAAATTGATAGAGAGAGAGGGGAAGTGAGAGACACCATGATATATACTGGTTTGGCATGGAGGTTTAGACCAGTCGTACGTCCAGTTACGAATCCGCGATAATGATACTAGTACTCTAGTATAATCTCTATGGTGGACTATAACCGTATTACAATTTTGCTCCAGCGATATGTACTAAGATCGACGCTCACTAAGAAGAGCTACTCCCAACGGTATTTAGCCCTTGGAATCCACCCCTAAGAACCTGATGACTTCAAATAACATCACTTTTATAGCATCATATATCCCATGTTTCTTGCCTATTTTATACAATTATTGCATGAATCGATACTTAATCGTTTATATTTGAGATTTGCAGTAATTATGGAGTACTTTGTGAAGAATAGCTAAAAGGCACGCATTTTGGAGCTAAAACGAAGAAATCTAAAGAAAATATTTTGACTGCCTATACGCCGTATCCATCAAGGAAGATACAGCATATCTGTGCCTGCACTTCACAAGAAACCACGAAGACCTATACGCCTTATCCAGGAACTATCATACGCCGTATCCAAAATATCATATACGAAGATTCTGGAAGATATCAAATGTGGTCCCTACTCCAAAAAAAATCTCAATATGCCGTATTGACCTCAACCAATTACGGGGATCAAAGGAAATTTCCAGAAAATATTAAA
>BQNB010109771.1:0-22686 GCA_026074375.1 Tanacetum coccineum
AACGATCAATAATAATCAAAGATGAAGGAACAAGAATCAATAAATTTTGTGGAAAGTATTTTAACAATCTCACAATATTTACATCATACATATATCTCATATGTCCTAAGCAAAAAGAGTTGCTCACACAACATGAGATCTTATAAAGACACAAGCCTTTTTGCAAGCTTTTACTCAATTGCAAAACATAATTTGAAGGTACAAAATCTTAATCTTATGATTTCATATTTATAATAAAAAACAACTGACCTATGATAATAGTTTCCTAATACTAAAATATCAAAGACACTAAGGCGTGTATAACATGCTCAAACTCTAAGATACCAAAAATTCCAAACAAGCGGAATTTTGATCACACTCATAACAATCTCCGCCGTCATTTAAACTTCTAAGATCATCTCCAACCATTGTCTTCAAATGAGCATTTGTTTCATCTTATATAAACGCTCATTACCTGATCAAAACGACGTCGTTTCATGCGTCATGGACTCCCGCGATTTTGATGGGCTATTTGTGTGGCCCGGCCTGTTTAGTTTTTTTATTCCTTTTTGATATAATCGTCTACCAACTCATACAAACTCATTACCAACTCTGAACCTTCTAGAATTCCAACTGCTTCATCTTCTTCCACGATTGTCCGTCGGGTCTTTATGTTTCCCCCCTTTTTTGTGGTTATTAATGCTTTTGGTATCTGTTACGCTACTTTTTGCTATCCATCATTGGTTATAATGTTTGCATGTGTGGTTTTAGTGTTTGAGGGGTTTTAGTTGTTGCCTTAGGTTGTCTTTGTGTTGTGCATCATCTTTTATATGGTATGTGCATATGGGCCAATGTAATCATGTCTGCCATCATTGTGGCGCTATGTTTTGGTTTGAAGAGAAGCTGACAGCTTACTCTGCTAGCACAGGACCCCGATATCATAAATGTTGTTTAGGTGGTCGCGTGGTATTACGTGTTGGGCCAGAGTATCTGCAATATATAAAGAAATTATACAAGGATAGTCACTTCATGGAGAATATACATGCATATAACCAGATGTTAATTATGACGTCGTTTGGGGCTAAGATTGATGACACGATTAGCAGAGAAAAAGGGTCTTACGTTTTTAAAGTCTCTGGCCAAATATACCATTGGATCTAAGCGTTGTGTCCAGACGAGATCGATCCTCTAAGGTTTTTTCAACATAAGGAATACACATTTGAAAAGGTGACAATTTAAGCAGTTTTGTTGTTGTATCGGTTGTTGTACTCTTGAAAACAAACGACGAATCTGTTTTAAAGAAAGCGTGTAAAACACGTGTTTCAGATTTTTATTGATTTCGTTGATGATCTAGTAAGTCTTTTAACCTATTTATTATTTTATTTATTTATTGTTAATAAAAGTTTGTTTCTATTTCTACTTAATTATACTATATACTAAAGCAATTAAAAGCTTTGTCTCACAATGCTACAATTCCCTCTCACACATCTACAGTAACATTCATATTTTAATCAAGTAAATTATTTTTTTAATCTCACTCATACCATCTCTTCTCTAAACTCACCAAAGAAGCCACCAAGAAGCCATATAACTCCATTTGGATTCTACTTTCTAACAATCACCACTACCAACCTAAAAAAGATTTCTAGAATTTATCTCATATCAACACGAAACGACCACCAAACAATTATTAGGTGCAATAAAAACATACACACATCAAACACTCTATCTTCTCTCATAAGATTCGGGTCTAAGATATTTTTGGAGAACATCATTTGAAAAACGGGTCTAAAAGGTACTATCCATCTTATTAGAAATACAAAAGAGTCTCGGTCACTCCTAATATGTATTTCGTAGCTCGTAGTTAAGTGGTTAGTTAAACATTGTGTAAAAGTAAGATAACCGGGCCATGTCCATGGCACTAAAGGCCCATGAACGCCCCATTGTAAGACATATATAAGCCCTCTCTATCCCATGGAGAGGGTGTTGGTTTATTTCACAATTTATGCATTACATGTTTATTTCTCTCACTAGAAATGTTCAACCATCTTTCTCTCTCTAGATTTCTTTCTCTCCTTTCATAGATTGTGATATGTGTTTAATCACATATCATTTTACCTTATTAAAATGAGCTTAAAAGACCAAAAATACATTAAAATGCATTGTATATTTGTATTTTGTGGTTCATGTCTTGCAGGTACGCATATTCAGTAAAAAGGACATAAACAAGGCAAAAACGGACAAAGCCGAGCACAGGAATGGAATGAGCGCGAAAATACCAAAGCCGAAGGCGTACCTATCTTCTACGGACCAACCCGGGCCCACTTAATGGGCCGGGTCAACCTACAACTCTTTAATATTAAACCCTAAAAGCCCATGTTTAATAATAAGCCCAAGATCCCATTTTTTTACAAACGGCCCAATGTTATAACAAAAGGCCTAAAGACCCAACACCCGTCCAAGTCAACCCCCAATATAAGCCAGTCAAAGTTACTGTAGCTCTTTCTTTTTCCCTCCCATTTACCTCCATGAACAAAGATCAGGGTAAATCAACCAATCACACTCTCTCCCGTCCTTCTAGAAGGGATTTCTGACAACACTGACACCCTCATAAGCCACGCTGGCAATCCCACATCACCCCATTGGATGATTAGACGTGTACTTGATCCAACGGTTAAAAGATTGAAGATTAGAGGTGGTTATGATTGGAGGGCCAAGATTAGAGATTGCACGCGGCTAGCGTCTCAGAGGCAGAAGTTTCCTCTCACCCCCTTATAAATAGAGGGCTTGATCCACCAAGAGAGTAGTAGGATTTTAGCTATCTTGTATAGTCAATTGCGGTTAATTAGTAGCTTAAAGTTTATTTTCATAGTAATTTGTTTTTTTTTTCAAGGTATGTAAAATTTTTTCCCCCTTTAAATTTATCACAATAAATTCATTTTCATTTAATTTCCTGTTTTAATTCAAGCTATTTCTTAATGCAATATTGTTTAAAGTTGATCATCATCTCTCTATAAGCTCTAATAAGCTCTTTAATACTACATAAGCTGCTAAAACTCAGTTAAGCCTTTAAAAGCTTAATTGAGTTTAAACTTTCGCTTAAATTCTCCTCAAAAATACCTAAGCTTCTAATTTGGATGATAAGCCAGTTTGGGAAGGGCTTATAGACCTCACTAGCTTGTGAAAACAAGCTAGAGCTTATAGATTTAAACTCTAAATGAGCAGTTAAGTCCTTGTTTGGCTGGGACAAATGTACTTGTTCTTTTTTCTTATTTTCACTTAAATATTAGCTTATTAATGTTCAGCTTATTGTTCTGCTTATTGTTGCTTATTATCTGTTAGTTATTGCTTATTAATACTTAATTAGCTTAGTTATATATCTGTTATTGCAAGTTTGAGCTTAATTCAAATCTGAGTAGTGTAAAAATGCAAATCCATAACTTAAAGGGGTGTTTGGCACAAGCAGCACTAACTCTTGTTAGTGCTGCCTAGGCCATTTTGGTTTTTAATTCAACTTTAATCAGCTTAATCTTAGTCTTATAATTGGTACCTAATAGTTGTTTTGGCTTAAATTTCAAATTTAAGGATCATTGTATGAATCTGTGGTGATTTAGCCTTGTATTAAGCTTGTTTGATTTAGATCTTGATGAATAGCTTGTTTGTGTCATTTTGATGCTTGTTTATGGTCATAATGCAGTAGAAAGGACTAGGTTTGAATGAGCATTTGACTTGTGTATTTTTGAGGCAAATCTGTCTTAGTTTCTTAGTTTTTATTTTGTCCAAAAGCCAGTTTTCATGAGTTAATTTAGGTATGATAATGATAGTTTTTAGGTATGCTATTAATAATATAAGTTCATTAGATATTAAACTTCATATGTTTTTAGCTTTTAAGTTTTTACAATAGCTTTTTCTAGCTTAAATTTAGGGCTAAAAGTAGCAATTTTCCAAAAACAAGGTTCAGTATATACTGATTTTAATCAGCATATACTGACTTTCCTTTTTCATCTTTGCTTTTCTTTTAGTTACTTATGTTACTTATCTGAGTCCTTAGGGCCAAAGTCTTTAGCTTATTTTAGAGTTTTAATCTTTAGTTTAGCTTATTCTTAGGTCTGCTATAACTTATTTTTCCTTCAAAAAACCAAAAAGCCAAAAACATAAGTATTCTGTCATTTTTCTAAAGTCCCTAGTTCTAGCTTATTTTATGTCAAAGTTAGCTTAATTTTAGTTAGTTTTAGCTTGTTGAGTCAAACTCTTAATTTGTTTTTAGCTTTTAAACTTTTACTTTGCTTATTTGGTCTTATTTTTAAGCTGCAAGTTTCATATAAATCTAAAAAGCCAAAAATATGTTAGTGTGGTCTGTCAGTTTTTAAGTTCTTTTTTCTAGCTTATTTCTAAACCCATTTCCTCAAATCTTGTTTTTATATGTTCTTTGGATACCTAAGTTAATCTGTTTTTAGCTTATACCTTATTTCAAGTGCTTATTAGGTCTTATGCTTAGCTCAAAATTAGTCATTTATCGTTAGGTCTGCTAGTTTAAGTATGCATTGCTTTTAGCTCTCATTAGCTTTTCAGCTGAGGTTATTAGTTATTTTCTTGTCTTATAAGCTTATTAAGTCTAAGTAGTGATCTTTTTGTTAGCTTTTTGAGTTTTTCCATTTGCTTAATAAGTCTAAAAAGCCAAACAGTTTTGCTATAAAGTCATAAGCTAATATCTTTGAAACTGCCACTTTTAATCTGCTTAATTCTAGCTTATTTTTCAGCATTGTCAAAAAGTTCTTCACAAAAAGTTTGTTATTTTAGCTTATCTTTAGCTTTTTCAAAAGAAAAATAAAAAAAATGTTTTGTAAAAAGAGATGGTCACAGGGGTCGAACCTATGACCTATCCCTTTTACATACCAACGCCTCAACACACACCTTCCATACCAACTGCGCTAGGGTTTTTTCATTTCTTTCTTTGTGACATTTAATTCTTATAGACGTTTTTAAGTTTTAAGCTTATTTTCTTTATAACTGCTTATTTGCTTCAGCTTATTTTCCCGTTTTATTTTTCCTAAGTTTAGATTAGTTCATAGTACTTTTCATAATTTTTCTAGAATTTTAATAATTAGTTTACTATTTTTAATATTTAATTTAGATTAAAATTGTTTTTAATTCAGAATAAATAAAATAAAAGTCAAAAAAATATAATTCTTTTTTCTAAAATTATTTTTATTCATTTAGGATTTATAAAAAAAAGAAAAAAAAGAATTAGGGTTAAATGTTAGTAATTTAGGTAATTAGTCGCGTTTTTAATTCATGTTATTGTTTTTTTAGCTTAATTCCTTAGTTGCTTTATTTGATTGTTTTCTTTAATTTGTTTTCCTTTGCGTTGTTAGAATTAGAAATCAAAAACAAAAATACTTGATATTCAAGCATCAAACAAAATACTTTGTGGATTTCAAATTCACTTCTCGTCGGGATACGACACTCGGGAAATATACTATTGTTTGTCCTCAAGCAATTTTATATTAAACGGGAAACTCTCTATATTATAACTATTTGGTATTATTATTTAGTTATATATTTTATATATATACTATATAAAAATTATCGAATCAGATTGTTGTGTGATTTGATATTCTATAATTGGCATCCGTCGCTGATGACATCAAATAACATTACTTTTATAACATCATTTATCCCATGTAAATAACCCATTTAGTATAATTATTGCAAAGAATTGTTATAATCGTTTGTATTTGAGAATTGCAGTAATTATGGAGTACTTGGTGAAGATTAGCAAAAAGGCACGCATTCTGGAGCTTAAACGAAGACATTTGAAGATTACTATTCTGACATCCTATATGTCGTATCCATCAAGGAAGATACGGCGTATCTGTGTCTGGACTTCACTAAAGACCACTAAGGAACAAGGATCAATACGCCGTATCCAGAGGAGTCTATACGCCGTATTCAAGATATAGTAATAAAATATTCTGGAAGATATCGAACGTGGTCCCTACTCCAAGAAACCCCCGATACGCCGTATTGACCTCAGTCAATACGCCGTATCGACCAAATTCCAGACCTTATAAATAGAAAACCTAAAAACGGGTTTTTAGTGTGCTAAATCATATTTTCGATACCTCAACCATAAAATTTGATTTTCAGAAGAGAAGAAGAGCAGACCATTGGAAAACAAATTGTAATCTCCTATTACTCTTGTATCGTTCAGTTTTTGGTATACATTCGTTAACTCGGTTTTGTTTAACCTTGGAGCTAATTATACTCTAGTATTGATTTTACGTTTGACTTTTTGAAGGTAATACTTCGGGTTATTAGGCATTATATGAAGATTTGAATGTTTAGTTTTTTTTATCCGAATTGTTTAAATTTATTCATTGATTGCTTGTTTAGTTATCAGTTTTACGTGCGTTTGGTATGCGACCTATCATTCAATGGATTCTTGTCGATACGGACCACGTTATTAGATGTCGGGCTGGCTCTATTGATAGTACTTTTTATACTTTAGAACATTTAGATTACTCGAATATAGAAACTATCTTTGCTTCTAGATTGCGAGCATTGTTGGAACCAGCAGGTGACCCTTGGGATCATAGAATACGTATCAAATTATTGTAAAGACTTGGTTAGTGGACTACTAGTGTATGAATTACTTAAGCAGTAAGTGGGTAAAGTCTCTATGAGCTAGGGTTTAACAAGATCACCATTGCTTTAATCCCTAAGATAGATTATAATCAGCAAATAAAGGTTTGCTATAGAGGATACGTTTATTTGTGAACAGAATTCTTCGTTTCTAGGTCTTAGGGAAGAAGTATCGCTATGTTTATGATGGTATGCCGCTGAGAACGTACACCTATTTGCTCAAAATAAAACAAACCAACTATTCTAGTGGATTAATAATGGTTAATTCAGTTTTTCTTATATTTGGCTAGACAGTCTCTTTTATTTTCGGTTTAATTTGCTGGCGTGTTTTTGAGTTGCTCTTAAGTTTATTTTAGTCACCACAAAACCCGTGCCAGTCTCTCAGGCTAAAAACCCCCTTATCCGTTAGATTTAAGATTAAAATAGGTTTAGCATAGGTTTAACATAGAATAGAACTAACTTAGTGATGACATCACATCACCTTTACAGTATCATATATCCCATGTAAATTACCCATTTTGTATAATTATTGCAAGAATTGTTACCTAATCATTTATATTTGAGAATTGCAGTAATTATGGAGTGCTTTGTGAAGATTAGCAAAAAGGCACGCATTCTGGAGCTTAAACGAAGACATTTGAAGAAACTGACTCTGACATCCAATACGCCGTATCCATCAAGGATGATACGGCGTATCTATGCCTGCACTTCACTAAAGACCACAAAGGAACAAGGATCAATACGCCGTATCCCACATCGCCTGATATGGCGTATCGATCAATTTCCAGACTCTATAAATACAAAACCTTAAACTTAGTTTTAGGTATGCAAGTGAAGCCCTAAACCACCAAGTCGACCAAGAGACAAATAAAAGAGCATAGAAGGTCAAAAAAGAGCCTCAAGATCATAGGAAAACTCTTGTAATCTTTGCGCAACCAAATACGCGTTCGGTTAAGGTTTCTTTTCTTTAATCGTTCAGATATGAAACCGTGTGTATTTTTACAATGACTATCGGCTGATACCTTTAGGTTCTTGTTCCTTTGGTAAGGACTCGGACAGTGGATTACTAGTGTATAAGATGCCGTTAAGAAGTAAGTGGGTAAACTCTCGATGAGCTAGGGATTAGTAAGAGCACCATTACAAATCTCCTAAGATAGATTATAATCAACAAATGCTTTCTTTATGCCGATGCGTCTAATTGTGATAGAATTAGCGTGTCTAGGTTTTAGGAAGAAGTACCGCCTAAATCTAGGAATGATATGCCCTTCGAGATAAGTCAATCATTGCACTAATAAACAAACCAACGTTTTATCGGATTATTCATGGTTGATATGTTTTCCTTACATTAGTTCTTGATCGTTCCTCTATCGTTTGTTTATCTTCTTGTGTGTGTTTATTGCTTTACTTGTCATCAAAACCTTAGGTTAAATAATTAAACCTCGTGCCAGTCTCTCAGGCTGAAACCCCCCTTTTTGCATTAGTTTTAGGTTAAACTTAGATAACTAAAATACTGATAGAATTAGGAATTAACGCTCTCGCTCTTAGTGATCGACACCCTACTTACCACGAATCTACCACCGACCGGGTACACTGCCCGTTAAAGTGTTCGTTTTGGTTAAGTCAGCAAAATATAAATTTAAAACTTGAACTATCATAAATAAACACCACACAACGACACATCAAGTTTTTGGCGCCGTTGCCGAATAGTGAAGTTGTTTAATTCTTATTTATTAGTGTTTTAGTTTAGTTTAGTATAGATTAATTTGCATATTTGTGTGTTTGTTTTGTGTGTTTGCTTTCTGCATTGTATATTTTTGCATATTGTGTGCTTGTGTGTTCCTGCATAGTTACGGTTCGCTGTAACTTTCTGAGTCGAATACTCAATACGACGTATTCAATTTATTAGATACGACGTATAAATTTTTTTCAAACCAATACAGCGTATTCGACTCTATCATCAATACGGCGTATTTAGTTCACTGAATACGGCGTATTAAGCTATTTGACAGTTTTCTTTCCTAGCGAATTTATTACAGGTTAAAATGAACGACCCCAACCCTTACTATGGAGGAGTATATCAGGCTTGAGGAAGAAAAAGCTCGTAGGTGTGGTAAGGTGTATAATTGGGAAACTGCTATGTATGGTAAGATCTGGGTTATATGAAGACGTTCACGACCTCAGATCTGTTGAAACTGAATTCCCCGTTCACAACCTCAGATCTGTTGAAACTGAATTCCCACCTATAGTCTTAAATGACGCGTTAACACCTGAAGTAATGCTCTCATGTGAACCCACGGTAAGTCCTCTTAACGACAATCAAATTGACTTTAGAATATCATTTGACGAATCCGACGATGAAGATCACACGGTGATTTATGACAAAAATTCATTTTCCTATAAAATAATTTCTGTTGACGATTTGAAAACGGATTCAGAAAATGATAATGATAAAGTCAATATGCCTTCGTTTCCATCACCCGAGCCTACGGTCAGTTATTTTAATAATTTAGACTTCTTTAAATATTTTGAGAATGAATTTCCAGCCTTTGTTTACAATGATGCTCTTACGTCTAAATTAGATTTCTTAAATGAACCTGCTGTAGGTCCTCAACATATCGATGAATTTAATATGAAAGATGAAATATCATTGTCCGAATGTGATGAAGAGGAACAAAACGTTATATACTTTAATGATCTATTTCCTTTTACCGTAGTTGATCCCGATGATTTATCAGATAAGGACAACGATAATGATAAAATCAATATTGAACGGGGATTTATCTATCGAACCATTACCTAATGTAGTAAAAATTGATACACGAGGGTCAAATAAGATTTTGGAAACAAGTCATGATACGATAAATAAATTTTTCAAAACTAATACTTTTAACAAAGAATTAGGTTTTAATATCATGACTTGTAATTTTCTTAACAAAGGGACGCCAATAAATCTTATCAAGAATTTATATGTGCCATTTGGCATCCCGTTCGACCCCAAATTGTTTTATAAGGATGGGATTGAATTTGGGCAAGTCTAACTTAAAGAATTTTTTGTAAACAAAAGTGCTTACCGAGAGACAACCCGGAATGTATTTTTAATTTTCTTATCGAGTCTGTCTTCCCAGACTGTCTATACGGCGTATCCAAACTCCATGGATACGGCGTATTGACTTTCTGGATGTTATCCAGTCTTTATTTTTCTACACTTTAAACTTTTTCGTCAGACATTCATCTATCGGCGTTTTCATTAATGAAGTACAGCGTATTAGAATACCTGACCAGTCAATTCTGTTTCCAATACGCGAATCCTGGGTATGGATATGGCGTATCCACTTCCTGTATTTTATTGTAGGTTTTTTTATTTCGAGTCCCAACCAATGATGACTCGAATATAATTGCATTTGTTTGTTGAGAATTCATACAGACCTTGGGAAAGAAATCAACTGAACAACTTGGTGTATGTCTTGTATAGTACTGGTAAATCTCGATGTGTTGAAGTCTTAAGATCTAAGAATGGTTGGATCAACACATTCTTGCTCATAATATAACTTGGAAATCTACGAGCAAAAATCAGGGGAGTTTTCTCATTCTAATTCTTTTAAGTCCTCTTAATGTTTTATCTATACAATGAGGACGTTGTATAACTTAAGTAGGGGGATGGAAATTAGAACATTACTTGTCCTATTTTTCACATTAAAATGCTTAAATTATGCTCAAATTAAAAAAAAATTCAAGCATACTTTTGTGAAATTTTTGTTACGTAACCCGCACACAATAGCCCTTATTAAATATTATGAGGATTAAACCTTATCCATTTCTAAATGTTTACCCAAATTCCATAAAATTATGAGTGTGCCGGTGATATTGTAGACTTTAGAACTTGGCTTGGTATATCTATTCAAGGTCACAGTGATGAGTACTATGGATTTAGATGGAGTAACTTGTTTAAATTGGTAAATTTTTAGGATTACACCCAAAAAGCCTATACATGTTTTATTAACTAACTACACTGGTTAGTTAAATCCCATGTAAACCCTTTGTTTACACTCATTATAAGAGTAAGATCTCCTAGAAAAACCTGTAGAGCCAATCCTTTAGGAATAACACATTGTTTGTTTCGTTACACCTTGGCCTACCCTGTTAGATTAAGTCTATTTATCAGTTGCTAGTTGCTTAAAGTGTAAAGTATATATTTCCCGAGTCTTGTGTCAATTTTCTATCTTTGGTACGGTTGGGAAGAAATTTGCACATTGTAAATGGGAATATATAAAGTAGTCAAAACTCGTGTATTTTTACTACCATCACAATTATTGGTACGTCCGAAGAATAAAGAATCATGGAGAAAATTATTCGGAGTTATTATGATCGTGAAGATGGTGAAATTACACCGAGATTCGTAGTTAGTATATTAAAAAAACAAAAAGATTAGAAAAATCACAGCAAAAAAGAGGAGGAAAGTTTGAAGATAATCATTTTGCAAAAGCTTAAACCGAAGGAATTATATGAAGGATCGATTATTCGTTGATACGTCTTATAAGTCAACGATGTAAAGTTATGTATAAAGTGGTAGATATCGCTACTTGTCTTGTAAAAGTATGTAAAGTATAGGATGAATGGGAAGTTGACCGTTACAAGAACGCCAACTTAGGTTGTTGTTTTTTATCTATGATCAAGACGTGTGTATATAGTCGTGTCTTTATCATGGTAACAGTCAGGAGAAAAAGTGTCTAGCAACTTGCACCTTATCTGTTTGGACTTAGTCTATTTGTTTTGTAATTTTTATTTAACAGCAATTTATTTCCCTTTCCTAATCATTAACCTTGGGTTTTACTCGAATGAGGATGTGATCGAGTCATGCAGGTCTATTCCGTCGTTACAGCCATGTATGCGTGATTCAGCTGCCTTGTTAATTTATTACTTTTGGTGAAGATTAGAAGATCCATACCCTATATCACTACTAGTCATACTCTTTAGCTTATTCGAGTTAAGGTTTGAATGCAGTCATATGTATATATCCCATCGTTATGGGTGTGTATGTATGGTCTTTGTCACATTTTCTAGAATATTGGTATCGATAGAAACTAGATAAAGTGATCAAACCCTTATCAACCTTATAAATAAAAACCCAATTTACCTTTATAAACTTGTTACTCCTTAGCTCTACTAGTGGAGAAGTGTATCCTTGCCAAGCATATGATAGAATACTCGTCATGACTGAGCAATTGAGCGAATTAGGTACACGTTACCACATAGATTAGTTGAGTGATTTGAGTGTTTCATCTTCCTATTTCGTGAGGTGTTTGGTTGTGTACTTGTAATTGATAAAATAAATGCTTAACGGGAAAATCCTTAGGGATACATTATCATAAACTTCTAAAGGCTACTTGAGGACAAGTAGGATTCAAGTGGGAGGATATTTGATGACATCAAATAACGTCACCTTTATAACATCATATATCCCATGTAAATTACCCATTTTGTATAATTATTGCAAGAATTGTTATTTAATCGTTTATATTTGAGAATTGCAGTAATTATGGAGTACTTTGTGAAGATTAGCAAAAAGGCACGCATTCTAGAGCTTAAACAAAGACATTTGAAGAAACTGACTCTAATATCCATTACGCCGTATCCATCAAGGAAGATACGGTGTATTTGTGCCTGTACTTCACTAAAGACCATAAAGGAACAAGGATCAATACGCTGTATCCAGAAGGAGTCTATACGTCGTATTCAATTTAAATTAATAAAATATTTGGAAGATATTAAACGTGGTCCTTACTCTAAGAAATCCCCAATACGTTGTATCCCACATCGCCCTATACGACGTATTGATCAATTTCCAGACTCTGTAAATACAAAACCCTAAACCTAGTTTTAGGTATGCAAGTGAAGCCCTAAACCACCAAGTCGACCAAAAGATGAATAAAGGAGCATAGAAGGTCATAAAAGAGCCTCAAGATCATAGGAAAACTCTTGTAATCTTTGCGCAACTAAATACGCATTTGGTTAAGGTTTCTTTTCTTTAATCGTTCAGATATGAAACCGTGTGTATTTTTACAATGACTATCGGCTTATACCTTTAGGTATCAGTCATGTTTATGAAGGTTTAATGTTTGGTTTGTTTATATCGATTTCTTAATTTATTGTTGATTGTTGATTATGTTTATCAATTTATACTTGTTTACGTGCTTAAGTATGCGACCTATCATTCAACTAGGTCTAGTCCTACATATTTAATGCGCTGCAACTTTGGTGTTGTTTGGGCGTAGGCTAAGAGTCCAGGATAGCTCTCCATTCCCATATTGTAACTAATATATCTAGAATCATAGTATCATACATAATTGACCTATATTTACCATGGATTTAGTGAGTCTTATTTTGGACGAGTCAGGTGACCCTAGGATCAATGAGTACTTTCTTGTTCCATTGGTAAGGACTCGGACATTGTCTAACTAGTTTATAAGAAATGCCTTTAAGCAGTAAAGGTAAAGGTATCGATAGAGTTAGGGATTAGTAAGAGGCACCATTACAAGCTCTAAGATGATTATAATAAACAAATGGCTTGCTTTATGCGGATGCGTCTAATTGTGACAGAATTAGCGTGTCTAGGTTTTAGAAAGAAGTACCGCCTAAATCTAGGAATGATATTGTTTCGGTCCCATTAACTTCCTAATGATTGAAAAGACCCTTAAGCTTGTATTAAGTTAGTTATGCTAGATAAATCTTAACAAAACTTAGTATAAGAAACTTTTGTTGATACTACAGAAGATTAAGTCGGAATCTAAACATTAATATAAAAGATAAATCTTCAATGTAAACAGTAACACAAAAGAAGTATAAATTCGACAATAAAAGCTCCAATTGTAATACAAAAAATACAAAAACTCTCTAAGTATTAGGGTTACAAAACCTTGAAGCTATGACAATTCTATATGATGAGATTGATGAGATTCCTATGATTATTGATATCAAACTCTATGCCTTAGGACCTCCTTTTATACACCAAGGAGTCCTAGTCGATTTATAATATATTCCTAAAACTTAGAATATTCAATATGATCTATTCTATAAATAACTCATACTTATCACGTAAGTAATCTTGATATCCAATCTTTATCCTTTTTTCTGTCTTTATCCATTCTCTTTTAATAGTAGAAACTCTTTCAGCAGTCTTAATCTTTGAGCAGTTGTAACTTTTGTACTAGCAGCATTAACTCTTAACAAGCAGTAGTAACTTATACACTAGCAGCATTAACTGTGTACAAGCAGTAGTAACTACTTAGAATATTTTCTTCAATCTTCACCAGCAATACTAACTTTACTCTAGCAGTACTAACATATACTAGCAGTAGTAACTAGCAGTACTAATATACACTAGCAGTACTAAGTTACACTAGCAGTACTAAGTTGCACTAGCAGTAGTAACTAAGTTACACTAGCAGTACTAACTACTTAGCATATTTTTCATTAGAGTTAATGAACATCACTAAGTTTTACTTAGCAGCAGTAACACAAACCTTAGCAGTAGTAACTTCAAGATCATCAAGAAGTCTTTTAATCCTAACAATCCTCCCCTAAACTTGATATTCTTCTTTAAATCTTAAGTTTCTTCATTGAAAGCTTTATTAATCACAAGGAGGATGCTTCCAAACACTTCATTGATTCTTGAGCTGCTTTGTGAGAAGTTTAAGAAGCTGATATACCATTTTACTGAAATGATCACATTGAAGATTCTTGTTCAACATATCAGTAATTGTAGCAGGTGTAAAGGGATATCTTTTTTCTACCAACATATGAATGTGCACACTTTGCTTCATTAATGAATGAACTCCACATGAATCATATAGCTTCCAATCCAATACTCTGTAATCCTGTTGATTCCTCCATACTTGATCTTCAACATGTGGATCAAACATTGTCTTTAGATCACCCCATAGCACTCTCTCATAGCCCTCCTCTCGATTCCTTGTATGTTACAACACAGGTTCATACATGTTTGTTATGTTGTATTATGATCAAACCTCATTTCACATTTTCCATATACATGAAATTTTATACAAATTCACGTCCAAATATATATTTTATTTGAACAAGTATACAATAGCTATCTTGGAATTCTCACAAGTAACTTTCCTTTTAGGTATATATACATCTTACTTAAACATATTTCTTTAAAAGAAAAATATGGATTTTACATCATGCATGACATCATACATATAGTTGACCTTTATATTTTGTCACATCATATCTTTCCAAATCTAACCATAATCTTTGAAGATTGCATAAGATTTTATAAGATCTTTTGTTATAAATTAATCTAAAATCCAGATTTGCAAAACTGTGTGCCCGTTCCCTCCGGTTACACTGGCTGGTTCCCGATTGGGAAGGAACCGCCAAATTCGTATGGGCAGAAATTTTCCTTTATTCATAAACTCATAAAAATACAGTATTACATATTTAACTAAATACAATTGTTAATCAACTAACTAAAAGAACATTAGTTAATCCACAATCAACTAAATACAATTTACATTTACTAAATAACTTTTGATTAAAACAATATAGTGTTTATTATAATCAACTAACTAATTCTATTCTATAAATAACTCATACTTATCACGTAAGTAATCTTGATCTTCAAGCAATCTTTATCCTTTCTCCTTCATTTCCATCCCTTATTGACATAAGAAAATCTTCCGCAGTCTTAATCTTTCAGCAGTTGTAACTTTTGTACCATCAGCATTAACTCTTAACAAGCGGTAGTAACTTATACACCAGCAACATTAACTGTGTACAAGCAGTAGTAACTACTTAGAATATTTTCTTCAATCTTCACTAGCAGTACTAACTTTACTCTAGCAGTACTAACATATACTAGCAGTAGTAACTAGCAGTACTAATATACACTACCTGTACTAAGTTACACTAGCAGTAGTAACTAAGTTACACTAGCAGTACTAACTACTTAACATATTTTTCATTAAAGTTAATGAACATCACTAACTTTTGCTTAGCAGCAGTAACACAAACCTTAGTAGCAGTAACTCTATGATCATCAAGAAGACTTTTAATCCTAACAATCCTCCTCTAAACTTGATATTCTTCTTCAAAATCTCAAGTTTCATTCAAAGCTTCATCAATCACCAGGAGGATGCTTCCAAACACTTCATTGATTCTTGAGTTATTTTGTGATGAGCTTAAGAAGCTGATAACACATTTCATTCCAACGATCAGCTTGTAGCTTCCTATTTAGCATATCTGTGATTATAGTAGGTGTAAGGGGATATCTCTTTTTTACAAGCATATGAATGTACACATTTTACTTCCTCAATGAATGTACTTTACATGAATCATATAGCTTCCAATCCAATACTTTATAGTCTAATTGATTCCTCCATACTTGATCTTCAATATGTGTATCAAACATTGTCTTTAGATCACCCTATAGCAGTCTCTCATAGCCCTCCTCTGGCCTTGTTGACCTATGCTTAGCTTTTACCAATTTCCACAGGGTTTCCAAATCTTCCTTGTCAAAGCAATTTGAGCAATGACTGAAGACTATGTACATGCATATGAACCTTCCATCACCCTGATATCTATAATTAGGTTTTCTTCCTTCATTATGGATCTTGTATCACAATTCTTGAGTCTTAGTTGCCAAAGGAATAACATCAATTGCAACTTCCTCTGTATCAGTGAACAATGATCGGTTTGAGATTACACTAAAGTATATATAAAATATATATTAAAATAGAAAAAATAATAAAGTGAGTTAAAAAACACAGAGTCAAAGAAACCGAGAAGTAGTATAGTTTTCCCGGGGTCTAAAACCCCACGAGGGCCCCCCCCTGGAATGGTAAAAATCGATACGAATAGAAAGATATTTGAATATGAGAAGCAAATGACTTTGATTTTATAAACTAGATAAACTAAAATTAATTAAAAAAGAAACTAAAAATTATTCTACGGAAACAAGCAGTGGAAATTTGGAATTCTTAAATATACACGGGGAACAAAAAAATAGTTATACAGGATAAACCAAAACTACGGAGCAAAAAATATGGCAATGAAAAATCCTAAGAAATCAACGGGGAAATCGAAATTTAAGCTAAAAATCCTTAACTAAAATATTAAAACAAATAAACTAAATTAAACATATTATAGACTACCCGGAAATTAAATCGCAAGCCTAGAACTAAAATTATAAAATAAAGTCCTAAAATTACTTTAAAATTTTATAAATCAAAAATATACTAACTTAAAAGAAAATGTAAAATTATTCAAAAAACTTCAGTTCAAAAACGAACAAAAAAGGTAAGAAACGAAAATTCGGGCTCGTAAACGGGCCCGAACTGAAATATTAAGCAAAAATTACCTACATAATTTTTTA
The DNA here is from genome assembly GCA_026074375.1 of Tanacetum coccineum. Classification (NCBI taxonomy): domain Eukaryota; kingdom Viridiplantae; phylum Streptophyta; class Magnoliopsida; order Asterales; family Asteraceae; genus Tanacetum; species Tanacetum coccineum. The sequence goes on from BQNB010109771.1 coordinate 17,018, forward strand.
TAATTTTCCTACAAACTATTTTGATTAAAGAAAATTTACTAAAAAGAAAATTAATTTTTTTTGTTATATTTTTGTATTTTTTATGGAATTTTCTGAAAGATTAAAAACTAAATTAAAACTAATTAAATAAAAAAGACAGAAAATATAACTTACAAATAAATCTAATAAAAAAATTCAAATATGAATTTTTCTAAAGCACAAAATTTTAGGAATCTAAAAATTATAAAAAGCCCTAAAATTAACTGTTTGAATTATAAAGTAAAATAAACTAATTAAATCTAAACCTAAATTAATTAATTAATAATAAACTAACTAAAGTTAACCTTAAGGGACTAACAGTGCAGAAGGGAATAAGGACTAACATATAAACATGGTAAGCTAACAACAGGGACCTACAGAGGTAAACTACCAAAGTTAAAATTACACAATTGTTCCTGAATGTGACCCCGTGATTGCGCAAAAAAAAATTTTATAAGGGGGTTATTCCAAAAGGCTTTTTAGCCAAAACTCAAACATGAAATTGTAAAGGGGACTTAGCTTATCAGTTTTTTCTATAAAAAGGGGTATAAGCTGAAATGGACTCCAATAAGCTGGAAAAGTGAGCTTTATTGTATGACAGCAAACTCAATAAGCTTAAAAGCTATGACTTTTTCTTGGATCTTTAGAGCTCAAATACCTACAACTGAGGGAATAAGCTAACAAACCTAAGGGTATCCTAAATATAAGCTAGGTCACTAGATTAAGCCCTAGAATAAGCTAAAAATGACTTAAGCTAAGTTGACAGTTTTAATATAAAACAGAAAAAGGTGCACTTTAAGCTAGATCTAAGCTATGCTAAAGAGTGAGTTAAGCTACAAAACTATGGGGGTTTAAAGAACTAATAATAAGCTACAATAAAAAGCTAAAAGATACTAGGTCCTAGTGGAGCAATAAGCTGGAAAAGGGTGCTGAATATGGTGCTCAGCACCAGGGTAGCTGCCAAACAGAAATAAGGGGCTTATTTGCTTAAGCCAAATAAGCTCAAAATGGCTTAACTTTTGAAAACAACCTCAAACAGATTTAGAGAGAATGGAAATGAGCTTATGCTCAAAAATTAGCTTTTATAATGAAACAGAAAAAAAGCTGCTGATTTTTTAGCTTGAAAAGTCAAGGGATTTTTCAAGAAAATACATTTGAACAACACTTTGACTTTTTGGTCAAATAAAAGGACAGAACTTAATAGTTTTAAAAAGGGTTATTTGTGACTAAAGAGAGCTCAAAAATAAGGGTGTCTTAAGCTCTTATAAGCATCTTAGAGCATTAAGGCTTATTTTTTTCTTTGAAAATTTGACAAAAAGGGTAAATGTTCACAAAGAATACCAGTTATACTAAAGTCATGAATTTTTTGGTTTAATTAAGCACACCACACTCACCAAAAATGGCTGAGTGCTTGTGACCCATAACCATAACCAAAATGACCCATGATCGTGGTCTTTTACCATACACCCCCTTAACCAAGTAAAAAGAACTTTTAAAAACTCATGTAACTGAAACTAATTAAACAAACTGAGATTAGAGATAAAGTAATTTGTTTACACAACCAATAAAAAACATCCTTTTCTTCACATTATAAACACCGAATTTAAGAACATCAAAAATGAAAATATAAGAAACTTGAGATAAACTTTAGATTTCGATTAATTTGCTTAAAAAGACAATGTTACAATAAAAGTAAGCTGGAACTTAAGCTATGCAATTTTTAAGAAAAAGTTAAGTAAAAAAAAAAAATGCCTAATTAACTAGTAGTTTCGTCTTTGTGCATTTCTCCAATTTATAGAATCATCCTTTCTACTCTTTGTGTTTCTTGTGTGAGAGAGAAGCTTCAGCAAAAACCTAGCCTGTTTGATGAAGTTTTGTGTATACTTTTAAAAACCATAACCACCATTGATGGGCTACGGTTTGTGGAATATTGGCAAGGTGGCATCTTTTTAGGGTTAGTAGGGTGGTGGGAAATGGGTAAACCGGGTAAACGATTTGAGGGTAAAGAATGGGGTGTAACTCGTGAGTTTGAGGAGGATAGATGAAGTTGGCTGAAAGCTTTGGAAGGGGGCTGGTTATTGGTTAAAGGAATAAAACCTTTTATTTGCCCAAAAAGAGACCCTCGGGTTTCATTTACTTGCCATTTCGTGTTTCTTTTCTTTTTAGTTATAAAACGAGTTTAAACAATGGCAAAACTACCCCTTGTGTTTTAAAAACAAAGAGCTAAAGAAAGAATGGTGTATTGCCGTTTCCCCAAAAATCCCATGGTGTTTTAACAAGGATAAAATACTTGTAAAATTGCAATTTTAGTCCATCATTAATTTAAAACACTTTTCTTTTATAAAACAATTTTCAGAATTGACAATTTAAGTCCCTAAGGTTTTATAAAAATTGTTTTTGGGCCAGGGTCTGTGTATTGGGCTTGGGTTTGTGAATTGGGCTTTTGGGCTTGCATTGGGCCCAATTGAGTGTCTGGGCCCAATAAGGTTTAGGCTTATGTTATTGGGCTAGTATGGGCCCAATTGAGAGTAGTCTGGGCCCAATTAGGTTTAGGCTTTTGTATAGGGGCTTTTTAAGGCCCAATAAGGTTCAGGTGGGTTTTGTGTGTACAATGGCTGAGATTGGCTTGTTCAAGGGTCAGGATCGGGCCTTCAAAGTCTTCACAGTCTCTGTCAATTGCACACAAATGGGTTGTTGTCATTGATTGAGGGCCCATTTGGGGTATCACCGTCTTCATCAATATTACTGAGGGTGCTTTCCCTGCCCATCTGATGGGTTGAGAAAGCACCAATAGTATACATCAAATTACGGCCCGGTTTAGACTGTTAATTGGTTGAGTTGACTTAGACTTTGACTTTTCTGATCTTGGCTTTGCTTTGGCTTTGTCCTTCACAGGCTTTCCCATACCGAGTCCGGTTTTGTTGTTTTGACTGAAGACTAAGTACATCTTTAAACTTATATCAGCCCTGATTATCTAGTAATAGGTCTTCTTCCCTTCTTTGTAGATCTTGTAGTCAACAATGCTTGGAGGCTTAGTTTCCAAAGGAATCACATCAATTGTTATTTCCTCTTTATCAGGAACAATTTCTATTAGTCTTTGAAGCTCTGTTGTTTCATTATCCTCATCCATCTTTTACTTCTTGATAGACTCTTGTTGAAGATCTTCTCCTGCTCTCTTAGAACTTCCTTTTGTTCTTGTCTCACTGCCTTCTGCTCTTACTTACAGCCTTCTACTAATTCTGTATCCATATCTACAAATGTGTTTACCCTCTTCATAGCTTTGTCAAATAACTTCTGAATATCATCAAAGCTTTTGTTCTTCAACTGATTGTGCTTGTATCCAGCCATGTTTTTCAGATAATTAGACATTGTATTTCTTTTTTGAACTTTAGTTGGTGGTTTGTTCCTTATTTCTTGAGCTCTCATTGCTGCAAAGTGTTTCTTTCTTCCTTTTATGAGTTGTACAAACAACTTGGACTTCTCTTCAATAATCAACTTCTCTTGTTCTTCTGCTTGCATTTGTTGAGCCATTTGATAATTAGCATCTATCATTACTTGAACATTATCCTATGCAACAATGTTGGCTTCTTCAATTTGTTAAGCTTTTTCTCTGGCAAGCCTTTCTTTTTCTTCTTCTTCAGCTTGTAGCTTGAAAGCAAGTTCTTCATTAAGACTGTTTTGATCTTTCTTCTTCATTTTCACAGGTTCTTCTACCATAATCCCTTTGCCTTTGTCCTGTGACTTGACCTGTGATGGTTGTTGAGAAGAAACTATTGGTGTAGTTGCTTGCTCCTATTCATGAATAACAAGCCCTTTAGCCTTGGGTCTTGTGCTAACAGCTATAATTGTTGTAGCAGCAGTTGTGGTTGTAAGTGTTGGTGTTTTTGTTATTGATTCACTTGGCTCTTCTACAACATTGGCTTTTTCCTGAACTTTTGTACTTTTCAAAGCTGCAAGTGCTTGAGCCAAAGTGACTTCATCAACACTTAAATTTACATCTTTAACAGTAACTTCTAGTTCTGCTAACACCTCATCACCATCTAGAACACCTGTATTAAACATTTCTTCATCACCATACCTCCCCTGAGTTTCATCAACTAATGTAATCTCTGCATATTTATCAATGTCATTAATTTTCCTCCCTTGTTTGGATGCATCCTCCTGATCACCCAAACTAGCTTCATTAGAGGAAATCACTTTTGCAGTTTTACCAACTATAATCTTTTGAGCTTATGAGTTCTTGACCCTCCTTTCTTCTCTAACTTATTGACTATCAGTTTCAAACTTGTAATCTCCTGAGCTTGAGCAGTCTTTGTATTCTCCAGGTCAAAGATTCTTTGTTGCAATTTGGTACAAAATTCCATCAATTCATTGAGATTCAGTCTATCCTCATCACTTCGAGGTGTGTTACCTCCTGCGAGCAGTAAATCATTAGATGTTTTAGATATATTCTCAAACCTAGTTTGAGCAATAGTATCCCTTATGGTTTCTTAGCGCCTGGAACCACCACCTGAACTAGTTCCTAAGGAACTTGGTTTATTAGGTGTTGCCTTGGATCGGGTCATATCTATCTTACCACTATCTTGCTCTGCTTTTAAGCTAGAAGCAGTAGTGGCAGCCCTCACCAAACTATCATCCATCTCCTCATTGATAACCTTATCTGCAACATTGGTTGTAGGACCACTAGGCTGAGGTACCTCAGTGTTATAACAACCCGTAACTTTCATTAATGTAAATATTCATCTATTAAGTTATATGCAATGTACTATCTATTTATTATATATGAACCACCTTTTTCAGGAAAATTTTTCGCTTTATTACATTACCAATATCTCAATATGCAACGTAACTTGCATAACTAACGTTAACGAGTTCACGCAACCTACCTATGGCAATCCTATCTACATATATGTCAAGAAAACATCATAACATGTCAAGTCAATGATATAATATCCATTTTATCATATACAAAGTTTTCATGACAATAATGCCAAACAAGCTTAAACCATTAAACGTTTATGCCTAAACCCTAATTTCATGAAAAGTATACATTCAAGATGAATGTACAAGTGACCAAAGCTCAAGTACAAGTAATATAACATCTCATTTGAATATACATGGTCAATTGTTTTTAATATACACAAGTACTTAAAACCGATATTGGGAAGTTCATAGCCTTGCTTTTACTTATTTACATGCTTTATAAACCCGCGAGGGGGATACATGCTCAATTGTTTTTAATATACACAAGTACTTAAAACCAATATTGTGAGTTCATAGCCTCGCTTTTACTTATTTACATGTTTTATAAACCCGTAAGGGGGATACATGCTTAAACCATGAATACAAATGTTTTCTAAATGTATGCTATCCAGACATGTATGCTTAAGTAGCTTCCAGTGCCATTATTTCCATATCATGAACCATTAATTGCTTACGAGTGAGCACGAATATTGTGAATAGATCTATTAGGGGTGACGACTCCCGTTTGTATACCCATTCATAGGGTAGCCAAATGCACTATATTTGACCTAATGGGTAACCTTGGCAAGTTATCTTTTCCACGGGGACATCTGTTCCCCAACCAATGTCACTACGGTGATTTCCCTGTTAACGTATTGGTGTCATGAGCTTAGATGTAATAATAATGT
>BQNB010109772.1:9238-22685 GCA_026074375.1 Tanacetum coccineum
AATTATTTAGACGTTTTCACATAAACTGCAATATATAAAATGGATATTTAGACGAGATTTAAGTGACGACTAAAGTAGGTAAATAAGCAAGATAAATATATATATAAAAACTCAATAATTGGTAAATAATAGTTATATTTTTTTTAAACATAAATTGTATTATTTTAACAATGTGACCATGTGATTATAAGTTATAGCACATAATTTCATCAAATTAAGTATAAATACTTATATGTGCGTAGTCGTGTATCATCCCTAGAGCCAACGGTCTAATCAACGATATGAGAACATAAAGCGATATTTTATTATTGGAAAAATAAATTGGATAATTCATATATTGAGTTCTTAGAATGTACACTCAGATTTATCGTAATTACTTAGGTGTTTGACCGAGTCACTCTTTGACGTGGTTGGGAATTTGTCGAATCATTTTAGAGATAAAAATATTTGTTTTACAAAGTATGAAAACGTCCGATAAACGAACGAGTCATGACAAAATTTTCTAAAATTTCTATACTTAGAATATTTTTTACATTTTTCATGAATTCCGACAAAAGGACAAATTATAGATTATATAAAACATTTAAAATTTCCTCTAATAATAAATCATGCGTTTCTTTTAAATGAAAATGTCTTATTTTAAAAGTAGAGATTTTTCAAAAAAGTGTCAAAATATGATGTTTTAGACATTTACTTAACTTTCTAATTTTCATATCTAATTGATATATTTTATACTATATACTCTCACTACGTTAATTTATTTATCGCTTGAATATATATAATACATAAAACGTAATATATACTTGATTGGTCATATATATTATATATGGGTTATATAATATACATTTTGGTATTGTTTTAATTACAAACTATTTAACCAACCACCAAACTACAACGCGGAATCTAAATCTTTTATCAACGTGCCACGTTGATAACCACCTTTTAGAAAACTCATTTGCATTATTTGTTTAGTGTAACATACTTTTAAGATAAACTTTATCTTCTAGGTCGAACCGTCCTGTTACCGTCGTGTTGTGTCTCTTACTTCGCCCATTTCGGTTTACCGTTGTGCTGTGCTTCTTGATTATTTGATTCTATATGTTTGATCGTCTACTTCGAGGTGAGTTTATAGCACCTCTTTCACTTATTTTACATTTATTTTACAAATCTCGGGGGAGAATACATGCTCGTTACAACTTGTTTATATATTCATTTACAATCTCTTTTACATACTCTTTTACATACTTGATTTTGTAACTTATTTACATACTCATTTACATACACATTTACAAAACTGTTTACATACTTATTACAACTCGTTTACAAATTTGTTACACACTCAGCCCGGTGGGATACAATACTTGTTTCACTCATAGATGCAACAACTTTACTTTGATTCAAATGATTACGGATTAGCTTAAGTTGAATGAACTGTTAATTACTCGGAGGGTAAACGCGAGTGTTATAAGATAGATCTATTTGGGATTGATAATCCCCATTCGGGTGAGTAGCGCTCACTAGTTCGACGGATTAAACTAACGAACGTTATACCATGTCGGAGCATTGGACTACATACTCATGAACTCTTACTGTGCCTTGAATAAAGTGGCATACATACAAGTTTACACCGCAGTTTCATGAACTTAGGAGTGAAATCGTAATCACACATGGTGACTATTGTATTAGATACAATGGTCATGCATACTTTACAAAAACTTTGGTCCAACTATATTTAACTTTTTGTGACTATTGTATGGGATACAATAGTCATACACATCTTTGATTTCTACATTCATACTTACATTTTTGGTGACTTTTATAAGGATTGAAATGGTCATACACGCTTTACAAATCTTTGATTTCAACATTTTTTGTGACTATTATAATGATTGAACTGGTCATATACACTTTACAAATCTTTGATCCAACATTTACCTTTACATAAACCTATGAACTCACCAACTTTATGTTGACAATTTTAAGCATTTTTTTTCAGGTGAAACAGATGCTTGGCTTACTTGATGTGCATTGAAGTCTAAACTTTACAAGATTACTTTTCAAACGACACATTTAGAGGTCGTTCTCTCCAGTCTTGTGCAATGATATTATAAACAAATGGTTTTTAAAATAGAGTACGATCCATGTATCAAATTACCCATGAAGGGGGACTAAATATGGAAAGTGTTTTGTTGTTTGATTCGTACTAGTTTTGTTATTAAATATACTTCGTATACTAGCTTGAAGGAAAAAAAATTCAAAAGAACTTGGAAGTGTCAACTTATGTTTGTCTAAGTTGTAAGAGTAGAAATGATGTCTAAAACACGAAATTTATGTGCCGGAACAACTTTTTAAAGTCCTATGTTCTACAGTTAAGTTACAAAATGATTTTGAACAAAAAACGTGTTTTGGGGTAACTGGTGGCGGTCCCATAAATGTTCGGACGGCCCCCAAACTTCGAAAATCATATAAAATCAACCGTAAGTCCGTAGAAGTCGTGCCACCCACCATTTCGAAGATAATCGAGTCTAGTTTCATTTAANNAATGATCTTTTTGGTTTTTATAAGTTTTAATTGACTAAAAAACTAAGGCAAAGAAAACTAGACCAAAAACGAAGGTGATACGGGCTTGAACACACTAAAAACGTGAACGGGAATCAATCCCGTTCTTTAAAAATTGAAATTTTGCAATTTTAACCCTACGAAAGCAAACCTATTTTTCTTAGGTTCTAAATGTTAAAACAAAATTTTCTAAAATAATCAACACACAAAAAGGAATTTGAAATTCAGGATAAGCAACAATAAGCAAATGAAAAAGCATTTTCTCAAACTTTTTTTTTGAACACTTAACAATTTATGACAGTTTTGGCATAAACTCATAACAATAATGCAGGCTATTGATTATTGTTTCTAATCTGATTTAGCACATGTATAAACATAAAAACAACTCAAAAACACAATAAGCTAAAACACAATCTAATAAGCAACTAAAATAAGCTACAACTTAACAGATTCAAACAATGAACTCTTAAAACTTTAATTTTGAGATTTAACACTTAAAAACTTAAACAAACTGACTTTTATGACTACTTTTAACTAATCAAAACTGACTCAAAAGCACCAGGCAAGTTTTCACCCATTTTAACCCATTTGACCGGTTAAACCAAACACCCCTTTAAAAACAGTTTTAGTTCTTTTAACTTGATAAAAGCTATTTAACCTGAAATTCTTCAAAGACCAGATGTTAAACAGCTTATAACAAACTTAATGAACCAATATAAGCAATTAAATAAGCCGGAATAATAAGCTAAGACATTATGCTAATATTTTTGGGTTTTTCACTAATTTTATGACAAATTTTAAGAAACTAAGATCTATACTATCTAATTAACTGAATAAGCAAGAAACAAGTACAATAAGCACTACTAAGCACATTTAAATAGAAATAAGCAAGTTTTAAGCTAATTTAAGCAGAATTTAAACTAGAGAGCAGTATTAAGCTATAAAAGAGAAAAAAATGAACTCACAAGATGCCTTTGCACAAACAAGGCTTATAAATGCTCTTTTGAGCTATCAACAAGCTCCAACTTATCCTAGGATAAGCTAGTGTGTCCTGGAAACCCTTCCATTTCTGGTTTCCCTTCCAAAATTAAGCTGAGGTAAATTTGAGGGTGGATTTGAGAATTATTAAGCTCATTTAAGCTTTAAGAGCTTAAATGAGAGTGTAGCTAGCTTATGAGTGAATTAGATAGCTTATTTAGCTTTAACAGAGTATAAAAGAGCTTTTTAGACCATTATGCATTTAGGTAAAAACAGGAATTAACAAGTGATCAATATGAAAACTAAACTTTTTATTGATATTTAAAACTGATTACAAGCTTAATAGAAGAAAATTACATTTAAATTGAAAAACAATAAGCTAAATTTACATAAAATAAGCTATACTAAACTAAAATTATACTACTCCTAGATATCTCTTGTGAGTGAAGAGATGCATGTATTTATAGCTGGAGAAGGAAGTTTCTAGGCCCTCAAGTCTGTTAGACGATCCCCTTCATCCACACCCTTCATTCCTTGCAATCATTGGCTCTTCAATCTTCACTGTTGGATTATTAAGTGAGCACACGGATTTCCAGCGTGGCAATCCTTGTGTCAGAGGCTTTGTGCTTCTTTTCCATTGTTTTTAGTGCAATTTCCATCATATGAGTGCGTTACTTTGAAGCACGCATGTCATTCCTTGAGTTAACTTGACCAATAGAAAATCTTGGTGACGTTTTTGATGCTAAGGTAGAGCTTGGCACTTGGAATCTTCATTTGGCCATGTCAATTTCATTTTACCCTTTGTTTTTTAGGATGGGTTAAACGGAGAAGACGGTGAACAGTAACAAACGGTATTTCCCGCGCTTCATTTCTTTTCTCTTTATACCATTGTTTGACCCAGGGTAACGGGGTGTTGACTTGGGCTTGGTAAATGGAATTGGGCTTATGGGATTATATGGGCTCAAGATATAAGGGTTATAGTTATAAGAGATAACAACCGTTATCTCTTTAATAAAAAGGAGATAACGGTGTTAAGGTTTAGGGACTATTTGTGAATTATGATTTAACATTAAGGGTTTTTATGGTATTTTGAGGATTTTGGCATTTTGTGGGTTGACCATTGTTGACCAAGACTTGACTTTGTTGACCTTTTGCTAGAAACTTCCAGCTCTTTTGTACTCTATCCGTTCCCGTGTCTGATGTTTGTCCAGTTTTGACCGCTTTCTTGTGATATTTTCATTATCCGTACCTACACATACACAAACAACAAAATACACAAATACAAGCATATTTTTGCACATTTTGATCATTTAAGGGCCATTTTTGGTATAATAAAGATATGTGATTTCTCACATATCAAAATTCCCCAAACTAAGTGATTGTCGTGTCCTCACGCAATATTATATGCCCTAAAACCAAATACCTCAAAACTTCCCCAAACTAAATCTTTGAAAAGTAGCAAAGACTTTTGTGGGGAGAGTTAAGAAATCACAAGCTTTAAAACACCCAATTTTCCTATTTTAGATGTTGATTTAAGTGAAAGAAATGGTCAAGAAAAGGAAGAAGGAGGTTCAAATAAAGAAGATGACCAGCATGTGCAAGATTTTAGAGCTGAATTGGATAATTTTCTTGTTCAACAGAAAGAACAATAATCAATGATAAATTAAGCAATCAAGATAAACAAACCAAACATTAAATCTTCATAAACATGGCGGATACCTAAAGGTATCATTCGATAGTCATTAGAAAAATACACACGGTTTGATATATGAACGATTAAAATAAAGAAACCTCAATCGAACGCGTATTTGGTTGTGCGAAGATTACAAGAGTTTTCCTATGATCTTGAGGCTCTTTTCTAACCTTCTATGCACCTTTATTCGTCTCTTGGTCGACTTGGTGGTTTAGGGATTCACTTACATACCTAGAACTGAGTTTAGGGTCGTCTATTTATAAGGTCTGGAAGTTGGTTCGATACGTTGTATTGAGCTATGTGGGATACGGCGTATTGGGGATTTCTTGGAGTAAGGACCGTGTTTGATATCTTCCAGAATATTTTATTACTATATTGTGAATACGGCGTATTGATGTTTCCTGGATACAGCGTATTAAACAAGTTTCCTTTGTGGTCTTTGGTGAGTGCAAGCACGGATAAGCCGTATCTTCTTGATGGATGGTGTGTGTTTAATTACACATACCCTTTGCCTATAAAAACGGACTTAAAAGACCAAAAACATACCAAAAATATATTGTATTTGTGTGTATTGCATTTATATTGTGCATGAAACGGATATCAACAAAAAGGACAAAAACGAAGCCAAAACAGACAAAACCGAACACAAAATGGAAAGAGCGTGAAAAAAGTCAAAGTCAACCCCGAGAGGTCAAAGTTTAAACCAAAGCCAAAATCGAAGAAATACTTAATGGGCCCACCCGTACCCATCTAATAGGCCGGGTCAGCCCATTAAAGTATTACATGAAGACCAAATAAGCCCAAAATCTTTTTATTTACTTAAGGCCCAAAATGAGCCCAAAACCCTTAAACTATTAAGTTTATTTCACCAAAGGACTGTCCATGCAATAGAAGTGTACAACTTCAGGGACTGAAGTTGTATAAATCCACAAACATATATACCAGAAAGGACGATCAGTGCAAACACACAATATTAGTTGAGGGGCCAATTGTGCCAATTCCCTAAACCCTTTACCCTGCACCAAAACAAACACACAGTAACTTAACCCTTTTCCCGCCAAGCTACATTTCACCCTCCCCTATCACTCTCAACCTCGTCTACTGTTCCCATAGATAAACCATCACTCTCAAACCTTAACCCCACTTCACATAGGGCATTTGCCATGTTGGCAATCCCCTAAAACCCCATTCGTCAATGAAAAAGACAAGAAATGAAGGGTTAAGATCATATGACTTGGATACCAAGAAAGATTAATGGCTTGGATTGATTCTTGAACTCTCTCACAGAAGAAGCACAAGTGCTCAGCTCCTCACACAGAAAACACAAATGAAGACTTAAGACTTAGAATTCTTAGTATAAGTAGAAGCCATTGTAGCTCATTTGTTCTTGTCTTGTTTTGTCTTGTTTTTGAGCAAATTCAACCATTTTTAATATTGTAATTTACTTTACCTGTCATTTAAAATTATTGTCATTTAAATTATTGCATTGTAATTTTTTTCAAGTTAATGAAATTTCAAGTTTTTCTTTAAATATTGTCATTTACTTTAATTGTCCTTCAAATTCTTTCATTAAGCTCTTACATAAGCTTCTGGTTCATTCAAAGCTTATGTAAAAGCTTGTTTACAATTTTGTCTTAAAATTTTTAAAAATAACCAAAAAAATCCACTCCTCAATTACCTCAGCTTATTTTGGAAAAAAAAACAAAACTTGGAAGGGCTTTTAAGACCATACTAGCTTGTCTTTGACAAGCTAGAGCTTGTAGATCAGCTTCTTGTAAGCTTATTTGCCCTGTTTTGAGCAAGGGCTTTGTAAGTTTCCATTTTCTTATTTTTTAAGTTTTTTCTTATTTACTGTTCCTTTGCTTATTACTGCTTATCTTCCTACTTATTATTGTTGTTTTATGCTTATTTGTCTTTGATTATTGCTTATATGTCCTTTACTTAAGTTTTTGCTTAAAACTGTTAGATTTAGCTATTTATACTGCTTATCGTTGTTTGCTTGTTTAAAGTACTTACTCTCTGTTAAAATTTGCTTATTATTAGATAATATTGCTTTGTTATTATCTGGTTTCAAAACTCCTTTCTTAAATCGTTAAAAAAACACTTTAAAATGGTTTTTGATAATTTAAAAGGGTGTTTGGGTTAAGACCTCAAAGTGGGTCAAATTGGTTAAAAAACCTTTTGGGTCATTCATCCAACTTTGGCAAGCGTCTTTAAAGTCCATTATAAGCTACTTTTTACACAAGAGTACTTTCATAAGTTGAAAGCTTGTTTATTTTAATGTTTTTTCCTATAAGGTGTTTTGAAACTGGGTTCAAAACAGTTTTATAAAGCTTATATGATAAGACTTTTTTAAATAGCTTTTAAGTGTCATTGTGGTGTTGTTTAGGTTGTCAAAATGCAGTAGAAACCAGTAGGTTAAAGTTTCTTTTGTCATTTGTGTTTTGGCTCAAATTTGTCTAAGTAGTTTTTGTTTAAATTTTCAAAAAGTCCACTTTTCAATCTTACTTTTAGTTAAGTTAATGTTAGAATTAGGTTTTGAATTTGTTTGCATAAGTAGTTTATAGTATAGATTTTATCTGTTTTAACTTATTTTGCATTTTAGTTAGCTTATTTTAGCTTATTTTGAGCCTACAAAAAGCCCTTTTGTCCTTTAAGAAAGACTTGAAAAACTCAGCAGCCACTGAGTGCAAACAGCTTTTTCATAAGCCCTTTTAGTAGCTTATTTGAATTTCAACACATACCATTTTTGGTGGCTGATTTTTAGAAGCCTTATAGATAAGCTTTGAGTTTTGATAAGTCCCATAGCTATAAAGATCCATATTGGAAGCTTAACACAAATAAGCTCAAAACAAGTGTCTTATAATACTTGTTCTCATTTTGGCCAAAATAGCTTTATTTTCCTAAGTTGAGCTTATGCTTGTTAGATAGCCTTAATTTTTGTTTAGACCCTGGCTATTAGTTAGCTTTTAGAGTACTATTACTTTATTAAACCATTAGGTTGAGCTTTTTTAAACCATCTTTATTTGCAAGTTTGGTTTTAGTAACAAAAGCCTTTACAAGATCATCACTTTATCTATCTTATTTCTTTTCCATGTTTTTCAGCTTATCTGTGGTAGCTTAATTTTAGTCATTAGTGCTTATTAGAATTAGGTGTAAGTCTTTTTCAGTTTATTTGCTTTCTAGTGCTTATTGAAAAAAAAATAATTACCAAAAAGGTAGGCCACAAGACTTGAACCTGTGACCTACCCTTTAACACACACACGTCTCACACAAACACACACTAACCACTAGCACCAAATAGGGTCATCTGGTTTTCTTTGCACAATCAATTCTTTTAACCCTTTTTAAGCCCACTAAGCCCATACGCCCTTTTGGCTTAATACCAGCTTATTCCAATAAGCTGGTAACTCCCTTTTATTTTTCTTGCATCCAGCATATCTTAAACTACCTTTTTACATTTTTTTTAGATTTTTCCCAATTAATTTACTATTTTTAATCAATTTTTCTTTTTAAAACAGTTTTTAATTCATAAAAAAATATTAAAAAGTCAAAAAAATATAATACTTTTTTTTAGAATTTTCTTTTATCATTTAGCACTTAGGTAAATTAGATTTGCATTCGTAGGGATAAAATTTTAGAATTTGGTTTTTTAAAGAACGGGATTTGAATCCCGTTCTCGTTTTTCGTGTTTTAGCCTTATTCGCTTTTGTTTTTAGGTTTCCTTTACTTGTTTTAGCATTATTATTGTAGAATTAGGAAAACCAATCTAAAAATCTTTTAAATCATTCAAATAACGCGATCACAAACGTAACCGATTTTCAATTCACGCCTCGTTGGGAAACGACCCGGGTAGGTTTTTTAGGGATTTTGCTTTGGATAAAAGTGAAGTCTTTTTAAAAGCCTCTTGGAATACTTATCTCTCTTATTATTGATCTTATCCTTATTACGTATTTGTATTATATATTTATTATATTTATATATACTAAAAAGGACGAGTCAGTTTTTGGCGCCGTTGCCAGGGAGGTATGTGCGATTTTCGTGTCTACATTTGAAGATTAGTTTTTGAAGACCCTTCCCTCGTGAAGTTCTCATTCCCGTTTGTGAACATTTTCCTTTATTTATAAAAATACAAAAATACAAAAATATTTTTCATTTCCTTTTATTAGTATTAGTATAAGATAAAATCAAGAAAAAATCAAAAACATAAAAAAATTGTCCTTAATCAAGAAATAAAAATCATCATCAATATAATGCTCTCAACTTGAGCATTATCATAATAAGTTCACAAACAAAAGATTCAAAACTTGCATTTGTGTCACTTGCGACGTACGGCTCACCTTTAAAAGTTTAACAAACTATAAGAGGGGTTTAAGGAGGGTTGTTCCTAGGAACTGCGACCCTAAAGGAGAAATGTTTTTAATAGCTTCGCGCTTTCCTACTCCTCCGCTTCTTTGTGCGTTTTTCTTTTAAAGAGCTACCGTAAAGCTTGTCGATTATTGGTTTAAGTTATTCGATCTCTTTTTGTGCGTTAAAATAAATTGTGAATCAATTGAAAAACTAAAAAAATATTTTGATTTTTAGTGCATGCACACCCGTTCTTCTTCTAATTTCGTTGGTGAACCTTCTACGAATCCTCTTTCTACTTCTACGAATACGAAACGTTGTAATCGTAGACGTTCAAAGCAACCTTTTTCTCTTGAAGAATCTCCCGCAGATACGATGGCCGATCAACGTACTATGGCAGAATTGCTCCGTGCACCCACCGAGGGTTTTGCGAAGGCAATTGTGGTTCCACCAATTCTTGCTGAGCATTTCGAGCTCAAGCATAGTCTCATTAATATGATGACTTCGAACCAATTCTTCAAACTTGAGAAAGACAATCCTCATGATCACATTCGTTGGTTTAACAAAATAACTTCCACCATAAAATACAAGGATGTGCCTAATTTAGCAATTAAGCTCATGCTTTTTCCATTCTCTCTTGCTGGGGCAGTCCGTCGTTGGCTTAAAAAAGAACCCCCTCATTCTATTCTCACTTTGGAAGATCTTGTTTCCAAATTCATCAATGAATTCTTTCCTCCCTCAAGAACGACAAATCTCCGAATTGAAATTTCCGACTTTGAACAACGTTTTGGTGAATCGTTTCATGAGGCATGGGACCGTTACAAGGATCTCCTTCGTGCATGCCCTCATCATGGTTTTTCCGAATTGCACCAACTCGATACCTTCTACAATGCCTTAAACCCAACCGACCAAGATTCTTTGAACTCTGCCGCCGGTGGTAATCTTTTGGAAAGAAGTACTCGAGATGTGTTGACGATTATCGAAAATAAATCCAAGGTCCACAATTCACGAAACAAATCGATTGTCTCTCAAGTGAAATCAACTGATGTTAATTCTTCTTCTTCCTACGATATAGCCAAACTTACTCATGCAGTAAATCAGCAAACAAGTGCTGTGACTACCGCCATGACCGCTATTCACAAACAATTTCAAGCAACCCCACCTCCAGCTTCCGTAAAGGCTGTCAAGGAGATTTACGTCACTTGCGATGGTGCTCATCCATATTATCAGTGTCTCGCCGCCGATGGAAACACTTTCCAGGAATATCAGGATAATATTCAAGGATACGTTGCAGCAGCCGCGGGTAACTATAATCAGGGTAATTCCGGTTATCGTCCTCCGGGTGTGGCTAACCAAACTAGACCACCGGGTTTTGCTCAACCAAACGTGCAAAATAATCAAAACCAGTTTAGCCAACCTCAAGGATATAACCGAGGAAACAATTTCAATCAAAATGCAAATTATCAAGCTCCAATCTAACAAAATCAAAGTGTTCCTTTAAGTGAATTGGAGAAAATTAAGAAAACAAATGAGGCTAACATGAAAGCCATGCAAAACCAAATTAACAATGTGAAAAATGAGTTAAGGAATGAAATGAAAAATTCGATTCAAACTTCAATGTCTGTTGGGAAATATATTGTAAAAGACTTAATACTGGCAGTATAACAGTTAAGTCTGGTAGTATTAGTTAGTTCTGCCAAGTACTATGTTAAGTCTGGCAATACTAAAGTTAGTAAGTTAAGTCTGGCAGTACTATAGTTAGTACTGGTCATGTTTAGTTAAGTCTGTTTATGTAACAGAATAGTTATCTTAGAGATATATTAGGAAAGGATAAGTATTATCCTTTCACACGTTTGTAAAGCCTATTAGGGTCTCCTTGGTGTATAAAAGGAACCCTACGGCATAGTGTTTTATGTATCCAAACCTAATAAAAATCAATAGCAATATACGAAGTTAGTTTTACAATTGTTCTTCTTAGTATTTGTGTTAAGATTCCGTATTAGCATATGTATTCATAGTCATTGTCTCTCACATAGTTAACTTGGATTTATTCAAGTTAGTTATTGTCATACAAAGGCTCAACAGATCCAGAACACCTTGGACCTAAATGTGGTATCAGAGCCACTAGAGGGACTTTGAGTAAGAAGAATCACAAGAATAACAAACACTCACTTTCAAGATCAAGAAAAATGTCTCACCCTGCTAATGAATTCTCCCAACACCTTAGTAATGATGATGTATCAAACCATGAAGATGCATCAGACAATGGTGACGCAACCAATAAACCAAAACAACAACAACTTATCTCTACTGCAACCACCATCTCAAATATCAAACTCCCAATTCTGAAGAAGGAGGAGTATGATATATGGGCCATGGAGATGGAGCATTACGTTGAATATATCGATAATGATGTTTGGAAGGTAATTCAAAATGGAAATTCTAAGAAGAGAATTTCAACTAGAAAATATAGTGTCATTAGAGTACTTCCACCAGTATCTACTACAAAAATTCATGTTGTTGAAAAGGAGAGGAAGGCTAGAACCATCTTACTTATGGCAATTCCCAAGGAACATCTGAGAAGATTTCATGGAATGGATGATGCTAAAGAGATTTGGGAAGCCATCAGGACTAGGTTTAGAGGTAATACAAATTCAAAGAAGATGCAGAAAGCTGTTCTAAAACAATAGTTTGAAGCATTTTCTATATCCAGTTCAGAAGGGTTGGAAAAAGGATACGATAGATTCCAACAGCTACTCTCACAGTTGGAAGCTCATGGTGCCGAAGTTTCAAATGAGGATGCCAATCACAAGTTTCTTAGGGCTTTGCCTTCAGTTTGGTTAAATCTGGCAATGACAATGAGAGCCAAACTAGAAATTGACACTCTATCCATTGATGACTTGTACAATAATCTTAGGGTTTTTGAACAAGAAATCAAAGGTGAATCAAAGACATCTACCAGTGCTCAAAATGTTGCTTTTGTTTCACAAAGCAGGAGCAGCACGAACAAGGTTAAGTCTGGTCTTACTGGTACCTTCAGTACTTGCAATCCTTCTACTTCTTCTTCCAATATTCCAGAAAGAGAAGCTCCTGCTGGTTTTGCTGATAAAGTCATTTACTCACTCTTTACCAAGCAATCAGAAGATTTGAACTTGCTTCATGAAGACTTAGAACGGATTGATGATGTGGACATTGAAGAGATGGATATAAACTGGCAGATAGCAATGATTGCTATTCGAATGAAGAAATTTTACAAGAAGACCGGAAGGAGAGTTCAAATTGATGGAAAGGCACATGTTGGTTTTGATAAAAAGAAGTTTGAATGTTACAAGTGTCACAACACTGGTCACTTTGCTAGAGAATGCACATCAAAAGGGACCAATGATGGCAAGAAGAAGACAGACTCGGTTTATCAAGATCAAGAAGCTGGGAAGCAAAAGCAAAATCAGATCGGTTTGCTGACTATGGATGATGGTGTTGTCAATTGGGGAGATCATACTGCAACAGAAGAGACAAATCATGCACTCATGGCAATCAGCTCAAACTCTGAGGTATCTTTGTGTTCTAAAACTTGCACTGATTCATATAATAAACTTAAAGCAATGTGTGATGAACAAACGAATCAGTTAGGTGAACAAGAAGCAAAAATACTTGCCTATAGTCAAGCTGTTAAGAAACTAGAAAGTCAAATTGTTACTTTTTAAAAGCAACAGTTCTCCTTAAATGAAAAGCTTACATTTCAGGCTAATGCAATATATGAAAAAGATGAAAAGCTTAAAAAATATAGGAGAATTAGAATGAAAGCCATAAAAGAAAAGGAACAATTGCAGAAAATAGTAGACACATGGAAAGACTCATCTAAAAACCTTT
>BQNB010109773.1:0-22685 GCA_026074375.1 Tanacetum coccineum
TCAAACGAAACATTCTCGTGAATTTCAATTCATCTCTCGCCGTGGATACGACACTCGGAAGATAGACTATTATTTTTTTAAAAGTAATTTGCTTATCTAACGGGATACTCTATACTATTACTATTTGGTATTATATATTATATATATTATTTTATATATTATATATTTTACTCGAACCAATCATGCTTTGTTTTCTCTTTAACTACAACTTAATTGCAATCAAAGGTATTTTGCATGAAATAAATATAGGGGAAAATATCCGGTTTCTAAGAACCATTTCAAACATGTAAAATAGATAATTTATGTCAATTCGCATTTTATGTTTGTTTGTTTGTTTGTTTTGAATCATATGTTTGTACTAACCATTCTCGTGGTTTATGCAGTAATTTTTATAGGAAATAATTAATAGGTTGTGTTTGCAGAAATTTTTCTAGAAAACAAAAACACAAAACCTGTTAGGTGTTCTTGACAGCGTCAGGATTCATACCTGACGGCGTCAGAACTGTAGCAGTGGAGAAATCCGCATTTTTGAATTTTTGAAAAGTGATTTTTGTTTAATTTCCAGATTTTTAATTTTACAGATTTTTGCAGAAATCCACGATTACATTAGTACTAACATTCTATCTTTATTGCTTTCTTAAGATTTTAATTTATGATTAATAAAGGTGTATAATAATCAAATAACATACAAGAAGGGAGAAAGAGATGTGGTTTTAGAGAGAGAGTGGTTGGGTGAACATTTTAGAGAGAGAAAGTAACATGAAAGGAAACTTGTATTATGTGTGTGAAATAATGAACAACCAACACCCTCTCCAAGGCATGGAGAGGGTATTTATACAACCCATATGGTCGGCCATGGTTAGCTTGTGGGCTTTCCATAGGCCTTTTGGCCCAATTAGATTACTAACATTACATTTGACTAACTACGGGCTTTGACTAACTATTATTGGAAGTGACCGATACTTTTCGTGTTTCTAAAAATGTGTTAAAATGTTTCCTAGATGCTATATGATCATGTTAAGATGGATATTGATCCTTGAAAAGGTGAAAATTGTTGGTGTAAAGTTTGTATAGGCGAACTATACGTCTTCTCATAGGCGAACTATACACGTGGGTTAATACAGGCGAATAATACATGGTTACATAAGCGAACTATACGCTTGGATTAACACATGTAAACTATACATGTATACATAGGCGAACTATACAGTAGGGTTACTACAGGCGATTTATACACGTTTACAAAGGCGAACTATACACTTGACTCAATACAAGCGAATTATACATAGTTGTACAGGCGAACTATACGCATGGGTCAACACAGGCGAACTATACACTTATATAAGGCGGACTATACATGATTTTTTCTAGAAGAACTAATCTCGTAATCTTGGTAATCTAATATCGTAACCTAATCTAAGTATAATTAAACCTGAACTTATCACTTAGTGATTAATTTAGGTCTAGTTTTTCCTTAAAAATCTTTAGTGATTGCCTTGGTTTCTATAGATTGGCTATAGTTAGTGTGTTGTATGATTATGTGTTTCTCCTGGTCTCATGTGTGTTAATATTTTGCCTTGTAACTGTGTGCATAATTCCTAGTGTAAATCAGTCTTGCATCTATAATCATTCGTCATGATCTAGATTGTCTTTCAGTGATATATATATTTTCTTGTATATGAATTGTATGTGACAAATCTTAGCAAAATCATGTCTTCCATTACTGCTCAACAAACCAAACTTGATCTTGAACTTGTTCCCAAGGAGAAAAGACTTGAGATTGGAAATTGCAACGGAAGACTCAATCCTGGAAAAATACAAAGATAACCCACATTTCAAGTCGTTCTGGATGCTCTTGCTCTCACTCCATGCTACTCTGCATTTCTTATCACTGCAGATGTTCCAAAAGTTTACATGCACCAATTCTGGGATTCTGTTTACAAGCATGACACTTTCTACAGATTTAAAATGGACAAAAGGAAGAGATTCAAACTCACTCTGGAAATCTTCAGAGATATCTTTAAGATCTGCCCTAGAGTACAGGGTCAAGACTTTGAAGCAATTCCTACTAATGAAGAAATTTTATCTTTCTTAAGAGAACTTAGTAACTCTGGGGAAATGAATTCACTCACTGATGTTGTTGTTGATCAGATGCATCAACCTTGGAGAACTTTTGTTGCTCTCATTAACAGAAGTTTATCTGGAAGATAAATGGCCTTGACAAGCTTCGTCTCACCAGCGTATAAATCCTTTAGAATGTAGACTATGTTGAACTACTTTGGGAAGATTTCACTTACCAGATTGACAACAAAGCCTACAAAAAGCAAGAGAAGATGTACTACCCTCGATTCACCAAAGTTATCATTCACTACTTCCTCACCAAAGACAAGACAATCTCCTGGAGAAACAAGATAGGCATGCATACCTCCAGGGATGACTATTTGATAAACACTTTGAGATTTGTCTCCGCAAATGAAGTCTCTCAAATTTATGAAGCTCGACTTCCTAAATCTATGACAAGTCCTGAGATGAGGGAAACCAAAGCTTACAATACTTTCATTGGCTATGCTACAGGAGCTATACCTCCCAAGATTGCAAGGAAATTCAAGAAATCTTCTCCAACTAAGAAGGACATCAATCTGAATTTAGTTCCTATGGATGAGAATCCTGTCAAGGAAGAACTAAATGAGGGAAAGAGACTGCAAGAAGTTCATACTACACGACATTTGTGTGTCGTATCATAGATACTCCTGGTTATGTCTGTGTCGAAGAAGAAACCACATGCTAAGGGTGAAAGAGGCAATAGGAATAGAGTTTCTTTCCTGAAGTGACGTTAATGATGATGCCATTTGAAGAAGTTTCGCAAGAAAGAGTTTGAGGGACTTTCACAGGACTCATCCAAGTGGTTCTGGTGCTGCAAAGGATCAAAACCTTTTGTTACAAATGAAGGAACCGGTGCTAAACCAAGGGTTCCCGATGTGATTGAAGAAGAATTATCTGAAAGTTAAGCTGAATCTTGGGGAAGGGATAAAGATGATAGCAATATTGATCATGACTCAAGTAGTGAAGGCAGTGATCAAGAGAATGACAGTGGTGATGACAATACCCAAATTTTTTTTTCTGATAATGAAAAAGGGTCGGATTCCAAGCATGAAACTGATGAGAATGAAGACGAGGTTAAAGATGATGAAGAAGAAAATGAGGACAAGTTTGTTAGAACCACGTCTTACTATTCTCGTACTGGTGATGAAGATGAAACCAATGTGGAATCAAAGGGTGAAGACAAAGGTGAAGGTGATGAAGATGAACGGATAGATTATACTACCAGTCAGCTCTATGATGATGTGGATATAAGGCTAAATAAACCAGTTCAAGCTGTTGATTTGATGCCTGTTCATAAGGTGGGTACGATGTTTCTGAAATATTGACTAACATTCAGCAAGGGAATGAAAATCTAGAGATCACACTCGATCAAGTCGTAGAAGATGCTCATGTGACAATTTCTACTGTTGCAAAGAAGACTGAAGTTCCAGTTACTAGCTCTTCCCATTCATCTAACTTGGCAGCTAAATTCTTAAATTTTGCAGATATTCCCACTACAGAGGCAGAAATTGTTTCTCCAATAGATGTTCCTGTCTATCATGAAGTACCAAGCGGTCAAACACCCACACTCCTTACATTACCTGTTTTGGTCATCACTGAATCTTTGCTTGTATACACAACAAACATTCCTCATTCATTACAATCCTTCACTCCTCCACCTCCACTATCAACACCACACCACCACCAACAACTGAAGCAACAAATCCTCAATATGCACTTCCTGATTTCTCATCCGTCTTCCAATTCAACAACAGAGTCTCAGCTTTGGAGAAAGAAGTTTCTGAACTCAGAATGGATGATCCTCTTAACACTCAAGTGACTGCTTTAGTGGATGAACATCTAGAATCAAGACTGGGAGCCACCAAAGACGAGTTCATGAACTACCTTTTGGCATCCATTACTGCTAGAATCACCGAGCAAGTCAAGATCTAACTTCCTTATATTCTGCAAAAGGAAGTATTTAACTTTTCCCCTTGGTAATCCAAAAGATGGTTACAGAGTCACTTGAACATGTGGTTCTAGCCAATGAGTCTTCTCAACTACAGTCTTCGTATGAGGCTGCTGCTTTACTTATAGAATTTGAGTTAAAGAAGATTCTTATTGACAAGATGGATAAAAGTGAATCATATTTGACTACTCCTGAACACAGAGAATGCTATGATGGATTAATCAAATCTTATGAGCTCGACAAGAATCTCTTATCCACTTATGATAAAGTGTATTCGTTGAAGAGAATCGAAAAGACAATGATAAAAATGATTACCTGTTTAATTTTTAGTCTGCTGTATCCAGACCAAGGGTTAAAGAAGAGAAAGACGAGCAAGCATGCTGAACCTTCAAAGGGTCCGAAAACTAAAGAATCAGTTGGCTCATCCAAAGGCACAAGTCCACATCAAAAATCTTTCTGGAGAAAGTCTATTCAAGCAGAGTAAAACCAGAGTTTGAGGGTGCAGATAGACTGATACTACACAAGGTCGAAGGGAATCTGGGTGTGGATGATGGAAGAACCCAAGAGAGAGGTTTGCATTAAACACGTGATGGTTTACCAAATAAACAACTCAAGAACCCACTGATCCTGGATTGGAATGTTAGCAAGGACTCCACAACAAGGACAATCAAAGCTGGTTATGACCCTTGCTGTTATGTGCGATAATCTTAAAAACCTTTTGATCGATTTGCTGAGCACTCCTAGTGACTCATTTGCTTCATCATGAACGGCCTAAAGATCAACAATCTGACTCAATAAACCATGTTAGGGCCACATTTTAAACTTCTCAAAGGCACCACGTACCAATTATGCTGAGTGGAATATAACTTTGAAGAATGTTTACAATGCTCTATCAGAAAAAACTGATTGGACAAAACAACCAGAAGGTGGTAATTATCCATTTGATCTTACCAACCCCTTTCCTTTAGTCATGAGTGAAAATCGTCAAAAAGTACTAGTTGACTACTTCTTTAACAACGATCTCAAGTATCTGCAAGGAGGAATTTTGACCATGACCTAAGACTTTTATTACAAAGCAGGCCACTCGGTATGAATCTTCCAGGCATCGAAAGACATGGGTTTCCCGAACATATAAGTCCTGTAAAATGTTGCCTATGATAAACATGCAAAGTGGGGTATTTCTTATTGGAGAGAACAACGTAAGACTTTCTATGGGTATGCACGAGGCTTGGAATCCAATCATGATGTGTATTCTACTAAGCATATTCTGGCGGTGACTCGGGTCGAGGTAATGCGAAAACATAGGTATGGGTATTTAAGAGAGATTGAAGTAAGGAGAGCCGATAACGACCTTTACACGTTCAAGGAAGGCGACTTCCCATGACTTCGTATCAATGACATCGAGGACATGCTACTCCTTGTTGTTCAGAAAAGGCTCACCAATCTCTCAGGCGATGATGTTTCCGACTTTGCTATAGCACTGCGAATGTTCACCAGAAGCATGGTTATTCAAAAGAGAGTCGAAGATCTTCAACTAGGAGTCAAAGTTACCAGAAGAAGATCAACGTCACCAAGCCAGAAACTACCCGACCTAGTCTTAGAAAAAGGGACCTATACACTCCATATCAAGACCCTCAAGGATTCATTTATGTTGACAGCCAAGGGAGAAACAGGTTGATGTGTTCAGCTGAACTTTACAAGTTTAGTGACGGCACATTAACAAGGCTTCGCTCTTCGCTTAATGACATCACCAAGAATATCCGCATGAAGTACCTGCCAAAGAGAAGATGGAGTTCCTTGGAAAAAAAAGAGCTCATATCATGATAAAGGCTATTGACAAGCTGCTGAAGCAAAGAAGGATGATGAGGAGCTTGGAGAAATCTTTTGGTGGGAGACACTACGAAACTGACCTCCGGCTACTTCAATGAACAATATGACTTTGTCATATTGTGTTCGTCTCTATAAGGTCATTTCATAAATTATTAACTTGTGAATATGTATATATATAGTGTAGACTATAATTAGGCTTATATAGTGTTTGAGTACGAATTTTCAAGAATTTCTTAGTAAGTTCAAAATTTTTCAAATTAACGTACTCAAACACCATATAATACCCTCATAATTTAAGGGGGAGCATTAAAATGTTCCTAATACGGCTTGCTTATAATCAGAACATTTTCTCCCCGAATGCATATATATTTTAAATCAATTAATATCCAAAATATTAAAAGATTTAACATTTTTGATAAGGGGAGAAAATGTGATTAAAATATATGGCTAATAATGTGATTTTTAAGATCTTAAGTGTACGCTAACCCATATATGTGCTAAACTCTTTTGATTAATTGATGCACATATGAAGGGGGAGCAAATGGTTACGTGATTGGCTGAAATGTGGAAGTACCAAAGACTGACCATTTAAATTACTGTATTTGAGTTATAAGGTGGTTAGTTTAGGTTATTTCTTCCCATGATCAGCAGCACCAGAAAGGATCTACCCAGGGATATTCTACTAGTTAGTGTAGAAGTTCTTAGGTATGAAAAAAAGGAGTAAAGTGGAGATTAAGGGAATACTAGTGGCAGACTTAGTGGAGTTAGTACTGGAAATTAAACCCTAATAGGTACTAGTCATGAAGTCTGGGTAAGCTACTGAAAGAAAATAAAGGTTGAAGAATGAAAAAGAATTATAAGGATAAATGGTAAAAAGAAAGAAGCCCTCCATACACTTAGGCAGAAACCGGGGTCAAATACTATGCTATCAGAAACACTAAGTTGTTGTCTGGTATTGAAGATAGTCATGGACCTAGTGACACTATGCACAACCCTCCCTAGCCACTCGAGGTCTCTCAACAGACTCTTGTTTCATTTCTCACAGAGATTACACATATTTCTATCAACTTTTTCACTCGAGTTAGTGTTATGGAAAAGGCCGGCATGATAGTAGCTCCAGCCTCCAATCACTAAAACTAAATGTGCACTATTGAGTCTAGAGCCATGAGATCATCCATAAATCTCTCTAGGAAACTTATCCATTATAAACCCGTTTCTCACATACTATGAAAACTAGTAATATCTCAAGAGTCCTACGCATAATCCTTGTGATCTTGCCAGAACATCAGAGTGATACGTAAGTATTCACAATGATGATGGAAATCCTGCTAGAGCCAGTATCAAACAAGCTCTTGGTAGGTGACTTGTACGATTCTATATGGATCAAACTTATGACAACTGGAAAGAAACGATGGTGAGATTCTACATGAATCAAACTTGTTCCAGTATATGAATTGACGATTGATGAATTTTGAAATGTTTAAAACTCTCGGTATGTTGCAAAAACACTTTAGCAAGTGACACGTTGATTGATTTTTTTCTTAAATCAATTTTTATTTCAATCGGTAAGATAGTAACTCGCTGGTTCACTCTTATCGTGTTGTCTGCTTTGAGACGTTCTGATAATGAGAACATGCTGAGTATGATGAATCTAATACATATGTGTTAGAAAGATTCAATACTACAGCTGGAAATCCTGTCAAGGAGATTCTTCTTAAATTGAATCTACCTGATCACAGGTCGATCATCACGGATTCGAAGGTTAATCTAACTAAACGGGCGAATGACAAAGCCATATTCGTCCCCTAGATTTATTCCTAACTGTTTTATTGCAGATTCACATAAGGGTGAACATGGAGGTACCTGGTTCCAGCTGACTCAAAGATTCATAGCCGCATGCTCATACCCGACCGACAAATATAAAACATCATGAAAGCTCAAGGACATGTTTCAAGACTTTCGCTACTCTGATACCGTACGTCCTTCTTGAAGCGACGGAGTGTTAAAGTTAATGAACTTCAAGAAAGATGCATTATTAAAGCTTTCAAGTTAAAGAATCAAGAAAGGTATGAGTATGTCAGTCCAAAAGTCACAAGTTCACAAAGATTACAATATGGCGAAAAGAGATTATGCTTGGTTGATGATCTCAAGAAGTTCAAGATCACATTCATGTCAAGTCAAAGCCTAAAGTCAATGATCACTATATCATATTCACAAGATGAAGTAATGAAAAACAAGTCTGCGAGCACAAGACCGATGACAAAGCATTATATGCTAGGTGTAAGTTTTTGTAAAATGAAGTGACCTCCCTTAAGGGAATACGAAAGTATCGGTCACTTCCATTAATATCGGTAGATAGCTCGTTAAGTAATATTTGAAAACTAGATAGGCTAGCTTAGGAAAAGCCCATGAAAAGCCCATGGATTATTAGGGACAAACCCATGGCGGCGTAGATACGCATATATAACCTTTTCCATTGTATGGAAAGGGTGTTGGCTGTTCATTTTTTCTCATTCACATTATTAATCTAATATTTTCCTTTTACTTTCTCTCTCTAAGTGTTCATCCAACCACCTCTCTTTCTCTCTCTAAACCCTAATCGAATCCTTACCTAATATGTGTTAAGATATCCTACATGCAAGGATCATTTTGAAGAAGTACTAAAAATTCAGAAATTAATTCATTATTTGAGTGGCAGTCCCACTCCATCTGATCTTGTGGTCGAGTCTCCCTCCCCATCTCCTATTCCTTGCGGGGATAGTGACTCTCTCATGGAGAAGATTGACACCCTTTTTTCTCATTTTAATGATTCTTCACCTGATTATGAAATATTTTGCTTTGATATCAAAGAAAAAAGAAGTGACAGTACCATTTCTCATTCCGATAATTCTCTTCCGGACTACGAAGCATTCTGTTTTGATGTCGATCATATCAAAGAGAAGAGTAGTGGCAGTACCACTTCTCATTTTGATCCGCTTTTTCCTTCCGATAGGAGTGATTCTCATCATGAGGAGTTCGCCGATGAACTCGCTCACATCATATCTTAGAGTATTATTGTTTTTACTTTGATATTGAGCCCGAACCAGGAGAGTTGAGTATACTTTTTGAAGAAAATATATCTGAAGATTCAACCAAGGAACTTACAAGTCCTAAGCTTAATGATTTTCCTCTCCTCCTATCCGATTGTAATTCCACTTTTTCTGAAGAATTTTTTGAGACTCGATCTTTTAGTCTCATTGCTTCTGGAAAATAAGAAAATTTTTCAATCTCGGAATATTTCTTATCAAAGGGTCCAATCTAAGAGATTTCATATTCTTTCACTGGACGATTTTTCTACTATCTCAGTCATCAGTGATTTTCTTCTCCTAACTGATCCTTCTGCGATCGAAACTTTTCTTTCATTTCTTTTCGGAAAAATGAATACAAAGTTTTCGATCCCGGGATCCTTCTTATCGCATTCTTTTGGTTCTGTGTTTTGTCTGTATGGGATTGGTTTTTTTTTGGTGATTTTATTTTTTTGATTGGTTGTTTTTTGTTTTATGGTGGTTTTTGCTTACTGGGAATTTTCTCTTTCACGAGAAAATCTCCACATCTACTGATTAATAATTTCATGATCGATAAATGTCATATCTTAAGTGAAATTTCTTTGATGACCGAATCTTCGGTCAGTTTTCTCCCCAAGGACAAACTAAATTCGGTGCGTGTATTACAGCTAGAGACTGAGCAAAAACACAGCGCTTCGTGGGTCGGCAACCCATGCCTTATCTTCAGATAGTAGTTAATTATTAATATATTTGTTTAGTAGTAATAATGAATAAGTGTGAGGGTGTGCCTCTTTTTGTTGTGTTTCGTGGGTATCTGTTTTTGCTTGCAGGATTCCTTATGATCTTAAAGACCTCCGTACTTGTTTTCAATCCTCCAATCACACGGTCTCCGATCATTTTCATGATTATATCCTGGGAATCCTTAATCCTGATCATATATATATATCTTATTTTATTTCCCCTTTCACACTTGAAATTTTTTGCATTTGCCTTTTTCGTTCCTAAGTGTGGGTAATCCCTGACATTTTTGAACTTTGTGGGCCATATGTTCGCATTTCTAGTGTTTGTGGGGGATTTTTGTGAAATTGATCATTACCTGTTGACTGTCTGTTTACCAGCAAACGTTTTAACAAAATTTTGCTTTATTTTCTTATTAAATAAATGCTATTAAAAAATTTAGTTCGAGGGGACTAACACGTTTTTGCTTAACTTTAAACTTTACAAAGACAAAAATTGATAGAGTTAACAAAATAAAATATTAAGTTAGATGCTAAGCGTGGAGTTAGTTGGATCTCTATAGAGCTCATAGAGGTTTAATGTGGATTTTTGCTCCCATCAGCTTTAAAAAACTATAATAATAATAATTTTACATAATAAATAGTTGCTTGGGTTTTTTGCAATTTCTTAGTTTAATCCCTCGTTAGAGATTCCTATGAGGAAAAGTAATGTATACAGCGAGGTTTGTAGTGTTGTGAGAAAATAGGCTATCGATTTCTTTCTTGACGACTCGCTCTCGTTGTCTAGGTAGTTAAAAGACACTGAACTTGAAATTTGGCATATATAATAAAAAACTATAATAATAATAATAATGTGATAAAACCGAAATAGCAGAAATAAGACCAGTTTATTTCTTGTCGGTTCGTCCGATGTTGTAATGTTTAAAGGGTGGATGGTACAATAAAAATAATGATAATCCGAAACTGATTAAAAGTTTATGTTGGTTTCTTTGTCGGTTCGCTCCCAGATGTTGAGCCTCTCAAAAAGGTCGACGGAAATTGTCGGTTCATCCTGATGTTGCAGTTGATTAAAGGATTCCGAGGGCTAAATATTGTGCAATTAATTTAATAATAAAGCAAAATTTCGACTCTAGGGTTATCTAAATAAAGCCTCCGTCTCTGGACTCGTAGTTGAGTTGTTTCGGATGAAACAAAAAGGATAACCCGTAAATCATGCGAAATCAGAACCTTAATGTGGACCTTATTCTTAGCAAATCGTCTCTTTAGGAAAGGATTTCAAACTGATTATGGTTTAAACCAGTCTATTCTATATTAATAAGGACATAATTTATTTGTCAATAAAAATAATAATAATAAAATCCTTAGAGGATTTAGGAATAAGGGAGCGAAAAGTAGCTATGCTTACACAGTTAGCTTTATGAGTAGTGTTAGCATCTAATCTTATATTTAACTGTGATTTCATTTTAAGCTTGGTTTGGGGATTGTGAAAATCAAGGATGACGAACTCCTGTTCTTAAAGCCTTTTATATAAATTTTATCTAAGTTGTTATCTATTATTGAACAAGTTGTTAAAACGGGGGTGCTTTAGAAACAAATGATTTTAAACTCTCTTAATGAACCTTTATATTCTTGTTTGATGTGAGGGGTTATTAAGTTAAGAGGGTTAAATTATTTCTTTCCGGGGTGTATTGCTAAAATATTTGCGTTTGTAGGGGCACCAACAATGGCTTAAGTGTGTAGGGAATTTGATGTGTGCTTAAACACACATCATTTATACCCCGGAAAACACTAATAAACAGACTAATAACACTAAAATATGCTTAATTATGTTTGTATTAAGTTGTTTTTAGTCCGCTTGAAAACAATACAAAAAAAAAAAAAACGGTGACTTTCGGTTACAATTTCAAACTTTTAAATACAAAAATAATATCGCGATCCACCCAAATATTTAAATTTTAGATTTGATCGACGTTTATAGCGCATTTTTTAGATCAAGACCAAAGTCGGAAAAATCCCCGAGAATGGCCATTTAGAAAAGAGCACGAAAAATTACGGTTTGACGATGCTTCATTGTTTATTGGGCCAACCCGATACCTTATATAAGGGCCGGGCGACCCTTACATATACTAAACCAAGAGTTACTGAGCCCAGTATACGAAGAAGCCTATCCCAAAGCCAAAGGATTATCTCAGTTCTAACAATAACAAATGCAAATCCAGATAACCCAGCCCATTGAAAAGAAGTGTTGCTTGGCCAGAATTGGAACTGTGTGTACTCGGCCCACCAGTTGGAAAGATTAGACTCGGCCCAAAGCCAAAGGATTATCTCAGGCCCAACAATAACAAATGCAAATCAATAACCCAAACCCATGGAAAAGAAGGGTGCTTGTCAGAATTGGAACTGTGTGTACTCGGCCCACCAGTTGGAAAAGATTGGACTCAGCCCAACCAAAAGAAGCTAGGCCCAAATTGTTAGGTGCAAAAAGCTTGGCCTCAACTAAAGTCTAAGAAAAATAATGAAGCTGCTACTGGATGAAGAAGAGAGAATAAAAGGGTTCTCTTTCTGTGTTGAGGTGATAGCACAGATATCATATCTTATCTTCCGTTTTTTTATTTTTTTTCTTTTTCATCATTTTCGTAGGAATAGATAGGAGTAGATTAGGCAAAATAGTTTTCTTTATCTTCGTTTTCTATCTTTACTTTTTCTATCACACCCTTAAATTTAGAAATAGGATTATAGCTTATGGTTACTTTGTATCAGATTGATTTTGATATATGAAAGAATGGTTTCTCAATGATGTTGGATTATTTGTTGTTTATGATTCAATTAGTTTGAAAATGATTTACCAGATTTGAGTTGATATTCAATTGTTTAATCCTTTTTGTTTCATCTTGTAGTTACCAGCTTATTTATTGATAAGCTATCTTATAGGTTATGTTAAGTACTAGTTTGGATTTGGATTTTATTTGGTTTTGTACCTTCAGTTATTAGCTTTTTTTCGCTTAAGAGGTTTCTTATTTAGATCGGATATTGCTTCAAATAGAATGTCTTCATTGGTTAGCTTATTAAACTTAATATCTTAGTTTCGTGATTGATTTATCCTTGTTGGCTTTTTCGGTTCAAGCAAAAATTAGTTTTGAATACCTTTAGAGTAATCAGTTTAAGATAAGTTTTGCTTATTACTTATCTAGTTTTAGATAAATTGGCTCAACTTATGATTCATGCATTCGTGGTTTTTTTCAATTTTTCTTTAACATTTTCTGTTGAAATGATTTAGACACTTTGAATGAATGTGATCAAATTTTTGCTCTCTGTTAGCATCATATTACCTTGTTTAGCCCACTATTAGTTTATAGTATAGATTAAGCCCACTATTGGTTCTTATTTCCATTGTTTAGCCCGTTATTAGTTTCTATATGAGGTTAACAGAAGGTTTAGCTTGTATTTGTTTGACGATTTTCGATTTATCTTGAGGCGTGGACGTTAGGGTCTAGTAACTAACTTATATCTTAAGGTTAATGCCGCCCACCTTATGCTCCTAAACTTAAGTATTTTGGTAGTTTATTAGATCGGGTGGTTATATTCGATCTCGGTTCATCATTCGGGTTCTACCTTCTTTCTCTTTTTATTATTTAGTAGTTTTAACTTAATTAGCTTAATATGCTTGTTATTATTGTTATGCTTATTATTGTTAGTTTAGTTGTCATGTTTAGCGAGTAGATTTATATATGCTTGTTAAGTGAGTTGCGATTAGTGACTTAAGTGTGGATTAAAAAGTGATTTGTTGATTAATAATCTTCGGGTTATTTAGATTTCTTATTTGATTATTTTGAAGGGCAAAATCTGGAGAAATAATCAAACATCAAATCTAGTAATTAATACCATTATAAGATATTGTTTTCAATAAAAACTAACGTTGTGAGAAAATAATATTTTTACGGGTATTAATTCGTCAACATTGAATCGAGTAATTTGTACCAAAATAAAGGATCGTTTTCAATAAAAACCAACGTTGTGAGAAAACAGTTTTTTTTAAACGACACTAATTCTTTATTAACTCTTTCTTCACACTTAATAATCTTTTCGCCTCGCTTGACAAGCATATCCGTTTATATAGTTTAGATTTATTTGCTTAGTTTTATTATAGATTATTATTAGTTTAAATACCAAAAACCAAACAAAAGATAATCAAGCATCAAACGAATAAACTCGACGTAAATCTCAATTCAATTCTCGCTGTGTGGCTACGACATCGGAAAAGATTAATTATTACTTTTTCTAAAGTAATTTTTACATCTAACGGGAAATACTTAATATATTATTACGACACGCGTTTGGCGTTAATCAACTAGGCTTAGGTGAAGCAAGTCTTTCTTTGGACCATACCTTTTTAGGTTTCCTGACTTTTGGCTTATGTTTCTTTTGATTTTAAACATTTGAAACATTTGCATTCTTATTGAGAGCACGAGAATTCATGTCTTCACATAGTTGAGCACACAGACATCATGATTAATAGTAATTCAGGTTCTTATTGAGAGCACGAGAATTCATGTCTTCACATAGTTGAAACATTTGCATTCTTATTAAGAGCACGAGAATTCAGGTTCTTATAAGTGGTCTTAAGATGATCATTTTCTTTAGCATAATTCAAAACCTGGAACTCTAATTCCATGTTCTCATTCTCTAGTTTCTAAGACAAAGGATCAAGGGTATTTGATACACATGGAGTATCCTTACTTTTACCCTTGAGATCTCCCAACTGAGCTTGCAACTGTTTGATCTTTTGTTGCATGTCATTATAAGCTTTATCGTACGAAATTTTGTCGTATTTGCATTCTTCGCATTTTTTGTACCAATCATTTCCATAAGTTTTAGCATATTCATTCTCATTTTTTATGATACAATTTTCAAATCGTTCTTTCGTATGGTCAAGCTCAGTCTGGAGATTTGATGTATCTACAACAGAATTATTTTGCACAATAGACATAATATCCTGACTGAAAATTGCTCTCAAAAGACACTTAATTTCCAATTCCAAAGCCTTGTGCTTAGTAAGGGATTCATCAGCCTCTTTTGCGAGAGATTTGAAGTCTCGAACAAATTTTGCTGCTTCTTTCAAAAATTGTATTTTGAAATTTTGCCTTCTAGCATCAAACTTGAGTTAACGATTGGGAAATTCATCTTTTACAATTTTGTGAATCTCTTGGTGAACATTAGATGACCAATTGTGTATATCTAAAGTTATTTTTTGTTTGACTACACATTGAAGAGTCACAATGGTGCTTTTTACCGCATTTAGAAATTTTCGTGCAACACTTGGTGTAGTATCATCCGAAAACTCTTCATTTGGTATTGAAATGATTTAGAAAACATTGTCGTTTTGAAAGATTTGAAAATACAACTCTTCACTTGACTTGGGCCGTAGTTTGTGTTGAGAAACAAAAACCCCCAAAAAGATGATTTAATCTTTGTATAATTTGCGGTTTTATTTCTTTGTTAATCGTTTCATTTTTAAGCGACTCTCTTGAGCAAGTTGAATCATACACAGCAGGAGGATCATGCTTTTCTAATAAAACTTTGCCATTATACAAACTCTATTGTTTTTGCTGAGCTTGCTTGAGATAAAAAGGATTTTGATAACCCAAAGCCGTTTTCTGTTCGGGTTTGCGGTAAACGAGTCTGGATTAGGTGAAAAGCATCGTGCATCGTTTTGAATCGAATTGGACCCGTTTTGACCAAAATATTATCTAATTCATTTATTTTATTCTCAAGTTGAATTTGTTTATCAAGAAGCCCATCTTCGCGAATTTTGAAATCAGACTTCAACTTTTTCTTTTCTTCTTAAAGAGAAGAAACAGTTGATTTTTATTTTGAAAGCTGGTTATTTAAATTTGCATTTCCTCATTCAAGTCTTTATTTGTTTACCGGAATTATGTGAGTGCATTGATCTTTTTAGTCAGACATTTTTGGCCCCCCTTGATAAAACAGACGTTTGATAACACCATTTCAGTTTGTCATATTTTTCTTGACTAATTTCAAAACACTTTTCTTGATTTTTATATCTAGCAAGCTTAGTGGTCAAATTAACATTAGTTTCTCTCAACTTGCGATTGACCATGTTGAGTTTCTCAGCTTCAATTGCCCAATTATTATATAATGATTCAAAATAAGCATGAGTTTCCTCAACAGTTGCAGGATGTTGTTCTACTGTTTCACCATCTTGTTCCACACTAGAAACCTCAGAAATTACATTATATCATTTCTGTCTGGTACTTGGTGTGGGTCAGAATGGGCTGTCGCGTGCATAAGTATATTGCTCCTCTTGAGTAAAACATATTTAAATATCTCCTTATTATTTGGCAATTGTCGATAATTGTGTACTCTCAGCTGCTCCGTGCTGAGTCATAGACGGGAGCTTTGTAGCTAAGTACCGATTGTCGTTGCTTGATGAAAATTAGACCATCAAAATGCAATTTGGATTGACTTCCTCATTCTCAGCAGAGATCCACTACAACAGCCATATTTAATCAAATCTTCAGCTTGGAGTTGGATTCCTGCTTTCTTTCCTTTTGAGCAATCAAACCAACTAAGTCTTGAAAGATAAGCAACATCCTTCTCCTTAGCCTGGCCTGTGTTAGTTCTAGCAAGATAGACCAATCACCTCTGTAGTTTGTAACACCTTATCTGATTACCATTATTCCTATTTGCATTACCCTCAGCCCGTGCTGCTACAACATTATCATTCATTAGGTTCTTTGATTAGCAATTCCCCAAACAACAATAGCCTATTCTGATTTCATAACGTTTGAACACCGAATTTGGGATTCGCATTCTGAACAAACCTGACTCCTGTCATTCTAGACTTTATTATTTCCCATTCTGATTCCTAACGTTCTATCCAGCATAATGGCTACTGCATTCCCACCATTACCTCCAACCATCGTGCATCTGTCTGTCTTAAACCCATATTATACTTTGGTTGGAGCAAAATCTGCCTATTACGAGGTTGATGAAAATTCTCTAGTTGTTGTTGGTTGGTGTGAGTTGTTTAGTTTGAATGCCATAGGCCATTATAACAAGTCCATGTCATTACGTTGTGAGGATCTGAATAAATGTCTTTAGGATTTGGCATTGGTTGTTGCATGTAGTTCTGGTTGAATGATGGTTGTGGGTTATAGTTGTTATTGGGTTGTGGGTTTTTTTTTTTTTGCATTAATATTAGGTCCGTGATGATGGTTATTCTTAGTGAACCATCGGTAATTGCAAGGATTGTTGGGAATGTGCCATGAGTGCTAAGCGGATCATGTGTTTTTGCATTAGTCGTTATGCTCTTAGATCTTCTACCTCCTTTTGATTGTATTTTAGATAATAATACAACTGAGTGTTAGTCTGCTTTTATGCAAAGTTCTTGTTTGGTGAAACTGTAACATGTCGGCTCCATTCTAGTTGTAAGTTGTTTAGGAACTTGAGATTGCTTGCAATCTTTTCTAGAAAATGTTTGTTTCTCTTAAAATCATTCATCAACTTTGAGAAACGATGATAGTAAGACTCAATCGATTCCCCATCAGTAGAAGTAAACCTTTCCCATTCATTAAACAACTTAGCCTTTTTCTCTTAAATTTCCAATATCAGAACCTTTCATTAGTTGCTGAACATGTAACCAGATTTCCTAAGCAGTTTCACAACTATGCAACAACAGCATAGAGTCTTCAGGACGGGGACCCGAGAAGAATAGTCTGAATGGCTTGATCATTGGCTTCTACCTGTTTAAGCTCTTTCTTAGTGAGTTCATCATATGTCTGCTCATGAAAGGTTTCATTAACAGGAACTTCGCGGTCTGGACCACCTGGGTCAGGAATCATTCGTCTGACATATAGACCATTCATAATGGAATTGTAGATAAGCTTTCCGTTTGGTCTACTCTTAGCATAACGAAGAAGGCGGAAGTATTGAAAATAGTTCTCTTTGTTATGCTTAGGAGGATGGGTTCCGAACAGCAGCTTTATATGTCTTGCACTTACTAAATTTACAGTTGAATCAACATTGAAAAAGTGATGTGAAATGATAAGCAAGGATCATTTTAGTGATTAGTGATTATAGAAAGAGGTCCAAATTACAGGGATCCTACCCATTCTATGATTAAACCGAGAAATAAATGATTCTTTCGCGGGATTTTACTAAATCAAGAAGAAACCATGAAAATTAGATTTGTTGTTGAAGGAGTGTTGTTTATATGAAGCCCAAAATCAGTCTCTTCCCACCTGATTCGCAGATCGACCTTCGCGATAAGGTCAAAAATTATTTCAAGAAATTAGGGTATCAAACACAAGAATTTCCTTAAACCAGTGACATGTTTCGCTTGAAATATGCAGTGTAATGTTTCGCTCGAAATATGTAATGTAATGTTTCGCGTGAAACAAATTGGACAGAGTAACGATTCCTAAAGATGTAATATTTTGCTTGGAATGTGACAACCTGTATTACACAAATCGCTCAGAACATATTTCGCTCAGAGCATGTTTCGCTCAGAACATGTTTCGCTCAGAACATGTTTCGCTCAGAACACGTTTCGCTTAGAACACATTTCGCTCAGAACACGTTTCGCTCAGAAAAGCATTTTTGCTTGGAATATGTAAATTTTGGCAGCACTTTGTTTCAGAGATATGTAATGTTTCGTTGGGAATATGTAAAACTTGTACGAAAAAATATATCGCTCAGACATGTTTCGCTTGGAACTATTTCGCTACTTCAGATACACATTTCGCTTCCTTCTCAAAAACTTTTTGAAGCAAGATTTTTCCGATCCAAAACGTTGTTTTTTGATGCCCAAATAAGTTCTACTAAGTATAAAACAACAAAAAGAAATCTTATAACATAAAAAAAAATCACGTTTTTAAAGCGAAAAAATGTTGCGAAAAAGATCAACAAAGAGACGAGTACGATATGAAAAAAACAAACGAAAACGACTCTAAAAGCTTGAAATAAGTGTTTTAGATAAGTACAGACGTCACTAATGACTCTTTTGGCTCTGATACCCACATGTTAGGCTATAATTTCATCACAAAATACACGAAGATAATGAAAATCTTAGAGAGAAAGAACTAGAGAGAGAAAGAGTAAAAGGAGAAATGGAAGGCTTTCATAGAAGAGAAAAATGAGAACCAACACCCTCCTAACATGCTAGGAGGGTGGTATTTATACTACAAAGAGTATGGACTCCTTGTTGGGTCGTTTAGGCCTTTAATGGACCGAACTAATGGGCTTTAGCCCGACACCTAGGCCCAATTAGCTTATATGAATTTCTGTAAACTATGTTTTCCTATACAAGGCTCGGGAATATATTAATGACCATCACTTTCATAAAACACAAGCTAACAATAACTGCCATCTGGATTCCCTTAAATTATTTGCTAACACAGGATCGTTTTTAGTTTGTTATTGGTGATCGAAATTGCTGGATCATGACGGCTGAAATTGACGCGTATCTTGGCAGGGCAGCACGACGGCATCCGTGTTTGGCACCCTTGGCCGTATTTTTATAGATTTCATCTAATGTCGCATTAAGAACCTTTATCTGATTCGATTGGACCATTGTAATATTAACACTACTGGACTAGATTTAATTAAGAGTTATAATAAATATAAATGAAAGCATGTAGTTTATTAACGTTCATCTAGAATGTAACCTTTGCCCTTTTGTGAGTTTGAATGTTCTAATTTAGTCCTTTGACTATTTGACTTTTGTCATTTTATGTTAGAACAAGTACCGTGTTGACGGTGGTGAATTTATGTGATTGAGGTGTTTTATGGTTATATGGTGTATAATAATCCTTTTTAGAGGGTATTATTATGTTGATTATGTTCCGGGTGGTTTGACCCGTGAATAGCGTGAAATGCCGAAAACGAGTCCCGACACGTCCGATAATGTTCAAAATAATTTTTGAGAAGTTTAATGTGGAAATAAGTCGTGTAAATATTCAACAAAAAGGTTTATAGGAAAAGTATTTAAAGTTGAATAAAACTGATAAGTAACTTCGAGAATAATATTTTCGATCGAGGTTTTTTGAGTTTTTAAGTGAACCCGAACTAAAAAGAGTGATCCGAGCCCCTAGGATTCTATGGCCGGTTATAGACAAAGGGGAGGGGACAAGATGACATTTTTTTAGCAACCATGGTCCAACCTTAGTAATATATGTTTGTTTTCTTTACACATCACACATATTTCATGTTTACCTTCAACAAAATCAAAATCTCATTTCTCTCTTCCTCTTGAGTTTCGTCCGACCAAACAACACACAAACACATACTTTTTTCAATCTTTGATAAAAAAAAACATGAAGATTTGTGGAGTCGTGGGTTGATTCTAGTATCCGGGTTATTGTTTAAACTACGTTTGCGTAGTCGGTTCGCGTTCGTTCTCGCTTTTTGAAACCCTCTTTGTAAGTTTTCTAAATCTTGATTTAACTTGTACTTTTGAGTGTTAGATGATGCATAGAAGCTAGTTGTACGGTGCATTTGTTAAAAATCAAACACGAAAATTTTACGGAAATATGTAAAGGGTACGTTTGGTTCGAACATGAATAAAAAAAGAATAAGGTCTTTGTAGTTTTAGTGTCGTGGTCGTGATGGTTGAAAAACATTTATTTGCTATGTAGCTTATTTTGGATATTGGATTATTTGGCTTATTTTTAAGCATTTTTCGAGCTTATTTTGAGCTTATTAGCTCTCGGCAATTTTGAGAAACACAAGGGAAGTGTTTTTGGTTATTTACCTCGTATGTCGTATTATTTGTGGACTATTTTGATAGCTTATGGTGATAATCGAATATACTACGTAGCTTATTAGCTTATTTAAAAGCTTATTATAGTTATTTGGGAGCTTATGGGCTCACGGCCCAAATAAGCCCAATAAGTCGCGGCTTATTCAGGTCCGGATTATTTTGTTAGCTATTATTTTTGGGCTTATATTTACTAATGAGCTTTAATTTTAGGCTTAAGTCGTATTATATAACTACGGATACCTTAATGGGCCACTATTGGGCCTTTAGGCCCAATAAGCATGTTTTGGAAAACGAAACATACTTGTGAATTGATATTGAAAGTCGTTTATGAGAAATATACTTTGATAAGCATTGCGAGATACGATTTTGGCGTTTTGTCAAAAAGTGGTAAAATTGTGAAAAATGTTTGAAATTAAGGTTTAAAACATTGGAAAACGTTGTATAAACGAACGGGTCATGTTGAAATTTCGTAAAAAGTCTATACTTAGAAATTTTACTCAAAACGCGATTTTGATAAAATAATAAAATATTATTATTTTAATACGTCGACTAAAAGACAAAAAATATAATTTTTATGAAAACTTTTCTAAATTGTCTAGTATAAATAAACGTTTTGTTTCTTATAACTTATATAATTTTTCATGAAACTTTCCTAAAATGTTTAGCGAACATAAACGTTTTATTTTGTATAGTACAAATGATATATTTATGGTAACCAAGTGTACCGAATAGACTTATCGAGATATATTTATAAGTATTTATTATAAATATTTACTTATGTTACTTATCTATTTTGCTAAATAGTATAAGTATAAGTATATTATACTAAGATATGGATTTTGATGTGGTATTTTTGGAGTTAAGTAGTCAACCATCACACCACTAAAATGTTTAAGATTACCATACAACAAGCATCTAATCTCTATGCATCATACCTGGAAAACTGTTTCTGGAAATAAATGGTTAAAATGGGACATTAACTGGACTAGGTCATGTACAGACGTCGTTGCATTTGCTTGTGTGATTGAGATTTGGTTGCTAAAGACTTGCTTGAGGTGAGTTCTCGTAGCCCCATTTTTACTGTTTTTCCATTGGGGGAAAATGATCTCAAATGTGTTTTGAACTGTTTTCTAAACTGTGCAAAACATGGTTTTGTTTTTGGGACAATTAATGTGCTTATGGTTGCTATGTGAATGATATGTGTTGATACGCTTTGCTGTGTGATCTTTATGTGTGGTTCTTCACCCTAAACATACTCCAGATGGCAGTCTTTAGGTGTGGTATGTCATCAGGGCTGTGACCCTAAGAGCGTTGGTACACGCTGGTGATAAGGCTAGCGGGGATGCTTGGTCTTGGTACATGATTAGTGGGGATGCTAAGTCATGGGTTCTTGATTGTTCTGCATATATTCACTGTCATATAGCACAATTGTCTAACTGTTTGAGATATTGGCACAACGACTGGGTTTTGAGTCAAACCTACGAGCTCACTAACATTATTATTGACGTTTTTAAGTATCATTTTTAGGTGAAGTTAATGATCATTAATGTTGGTACTTGTAACAATATTTTAGAGAATCCTGTAGGAATCTTGTTTGAGAAGTCTTGCATTTTTATGTTTGTTATGAATTTAGTTTCTTGAGGATTAAGGATAAGATTGTATGGACCCCTACGAGAACTTAAGATTGTAATAATTGGCGACTATGTGCTGTGTTCTTGACTTGGGACATCACTCAAGGTTGTATTGAGGTTGATGGTCGTCATGACACTTATCATTTATGCATTTTAGATTTTCTCTATTTTGTATCTTGTGTTAAGATTGATCATTACGTTCCATTCTTGTGTTTTTGTCTATGACGGGGTGTGACACTTTACCTTTACAAATGTACTAACGGGCAGAGAACCCGGTCTTGAGTAGTGTAGAGATGGAAAATCTGAGGTCGTCCCAAGAGCTAAGTGTCAATTAGTCTTAATTTGAAGTGTCATGTTTTAAAGTAGTTTAAAGATTGATTTTGAGATAAACAAGAAAGTAAATATGCGGAAATTAAAAGAGATAGAAGTTATCACGAAGAGAAGCGTGCTAGCCTACCCATTCCATTACTATCATTATAACTATGTTTTCCTGTGCAATGTTACACCATGGTTTCATTAGTGGTTTCTAAAGTCGACAGAACTAAATAGATATCTTTAATCTGTCCTATAATCCCTGTGATCCAGAATCCCCCGAAAGTCATGAAGGTAGGG
>BQNB010109774.1:0-12628 GCA_026074375.1 Tanacetum coccineum
ATTTCTGCTGTTGCTACAGTGTAAGGTGCTTTTGTGTTGTGCATTCTTTTTGGTCCAGGTTCATGGGAGGTTAGTTTATTCTCTTGGTGGGCCTAGCCATTCTTTCTAGCAGGTTGTAGCTAAGTTTCGTGAGTTTTAGTTTATGTCTTTTATTTGTATTTCTGTTTTTGGTTCCTTATCTCTTTTAATTGTCTTGTTTAATTGAGAAGGGATGCCGTGTATTGTTTTCTTTTTTCCTTATGAGGTTTTTATATATTGTTGCCTTCTAAAAAAATACTTAAAAAACTAATGCAAATCTATTAGTTTTACTCAAATGAACACAGATCATGAACAAGACACACAAACTTATTCAATCAATCAACTCTCATTTTTATATAAACTGCATCTTCTTATCTCGTAACAGATTTCTTGACCCATAATAAAAGAGAAACGTAGAAAACTTAGAGGGCTAGGTATCATAACGCCGGAGCCGACGTTATGCCTAGCTGGCATCGCGTTGGCCGGCGTTATGATACCGGCAGCGTTGGTAGCCCAACGGC
The DNA here is from genome assembly GCA_026074375.1 of Tanacetum coccineum. Classification (NCBI taxonomy): domain Eukaryota; kingdom Viridiplantae; phylum Streptophyta; class Magnoliopsida; order Asterales; family Asteraceae; genus Tanacetum; species Tanacetum coccineum. The sequence goes on from BQNB010109774.1 coordinate 540, forward strand.
GTTGGGTCCAAAGTTAACCCACCAACGCACGTTGGTGTGTATTTTCTTTTTTTCATTTAAAAAGTGGGTATATGTTAAGTGTGTGTGCGTGTTGATTGAGTGTGTATGTGTTGATTGAGTGTGTGTGTGTGTTTTTTTGTGTGTGTGGATGGTGAGGAAGAAGAAAGAAAGATATAGAAGAAAGATAAGGTTTGGTTGGCCACCCTATTTGTATGTTTTTTTTATTTTTTTATTATAATTTGTATTTTTATTAAATGATTAAATATTTAGTTTAGTTAAATAAATAAAAAGAAAAAACAAGGTGGGTCTCAAAAGAGTGGTGTTATGGGGTGTTATGATAAGCGGGGTATTTTTATATGTTGGTGTTGAAATGTTAAAGATGATGTGACGCTGACGTAACCGCACCTTTTCGGTGTTATAATAGCTAGCACTCTTAGCTAGAACACATACCTCATCATCCTCACTTTAACACTCACACACCAAAATAGTGGCGCCGAAAAAAACCAACACCTGGTACGGTGGCGCCCGTTTGGCGACGCCAGTTGGGTGTCCACGTCGGAAGTGGTGGTAGGGGACGCCATGATCTGAGTTATGTATTTTACATTGAAATGGTTAAAGATATAATAGATTAAAGAAAGATTTGGATAGATAGTCTTCACAAGTTACACATGTAGATTGTTGTTTTTAAGTGTTTCTTTAAATTTGAAACCCCTAACTTAAAGATTGGAACATAAGTGAAAAACATTAAAAATGAAGTTGTGCTATGTTTAGACCTCACATAAACGGGAAGTGATATGTACACGGATAAAAAAGATCCGCACACATAAAACTATCCTTGCTTGAAAATTATGCCCCTATTTATACTTTCTCAGTTCATCTATTTTTCAACATACAGCTAAGTCATATCCGGTATCTACAGGACCATTTTTGTCCAATAACCTCAATTCCACATCCAAATACCGACAACCTTCCATAGCTGATATCAATTAGAATGACACGACTTTAGTTTAACTGGCATGGCGTTGATTTTGCCTTTCACGTTTTTGTTATGTTTAAATTTATGAGACAATCATGAATACACATGTTTGGATTGCTTATAGACATTTTTTTTTTCTGTTAAATTGAACAATGGATGCCGAGGCATATCGTTAGACGGCTTGCTCATGGTTAGACGCCATTGCGCCAAGTTGATTACCTTACATAACCCAAGCACCATAACCTCCTTTGTTACATGCAATCTCGAAGGGGCGTTTGATCAAACTAAATGCGGTGCTCATTTTGTGTTTATCTCAATAGAGCCTACATCTCACGATAGGAACCTCCCAGGTTATATTGCAAAGTGACAGAGTTGTCTTTCTTTTAATCGGGTACAGAAAGCCCCTATCCTTTATCGTAAAAAAGTTCTAGCACTCTTTTTTATTCAATCATCATAGGATTTAGGAGCTAGTAAGGTAAAGTTCTTCATCTTCAAGCAGCATACTTAATGAGTTGATTTGGGCTCATCTCTTTACTGAAATTCAAACAACTAAAGAAGTCATACATACAATATATCATGCTCTTAAGTTAGTATCAAACATGCATGTCGCAAACTCAAAAGTATCCATTTAACAGAATCGAATAGTCCCACAGTGCATATGGAGGCAAACCATTTTATATCCCTTTTTTTCCATAGATTTGTGCTAACTTTATTTTCTCCTTTATTAGATTTTCTTGAGGTGCATGCATATAAATACTTCAAAGTTCAAACATTTACAAACCACTCCATAGTACCAAAACACTAATCTATTGAGACAGGAAGTCCTTTCTTTGAAGGGTTACTAGAATTCTAAAGATGATTGGGTTAGAGGATGTTTACAAGGTGGTCGCAGCAATGGTTCCGCTGTATGTGGCTTTACTTTTAGGTTATGGTTCAGTCCGGTGGTGGCACATATTTACCCAAGAACAATGTAATGCCATCAACCGGTTTGTATGCCTTTTCACCCTCCCTTTATTCACATTCGACTTCACAGCCCACATCAACCCTTTCAAGATGAATTATCGCTTCATTGGGGCTGACTTCATTTCCAAAGTTATTATAGTAGTTGTGCTTGCATTTTGGGCAAGGTTTAGTAGCAAAGGAAGCTATTGTTGCTCCATAACAAGTTTTCTTTATCCACCATGACCAACTCTCTTGTTGTTGGTGTACCGTTAATAAGGGCTATGTATGCCCAAGAATTCGTCGACCTTGTTGTACAGGGATCAGTTATCCAAGCAATCATTAAGTTGAATGCCTACAAAAAAAGGGAAAAACTTCGATGCATTTTTAAATCATTAGCCCATTAAAAAATATAAAAAGTAAGAAATTTTGACATACCTTATTACATAAATTATGGTTCTTGGAGTATCTGTCGATTATTAAATAACGAGAACTGATGATTATTTTAATTAGGGTTAAGGATGAATTGGGAAAGAAGTTTATTTTGGTGATTGTGAATTTCGATCGTGGTTAAGTGTTTAGAAGTGATATGAAGTCGTTTACATCCCAAACCTGGTACTTTGATTTTGCCAAAATCGGACAACCAAAGTGTTTAACAGGAAATTGTAATAGAAAACGGGAAAAATGGGGTTAATAAATTGTATCGTCAGATTTATTCTCTATCCCAAGGCTACTATAGAAATTTTAGATATTCCGCCTGCACACAAAAAAATAATTAAAAGTTGAATGCTTACAAACATTTACAAACCACTCCATAGTACCAAAACACTAATCTATTGAGACAGGAAGTCCTTTCTTTGAAGGGTTACTAGAATTCTAAAGATGATTGGGTTAGAGGATGTTTACAAGGTGGTCGCAGCAATGGTTCCGCTGCTATGTGGCTATACTTTTAGGTTTTGGTTCAGTCCTTTGGTTGGTGGCACATATTTACCCAAGAACAATGTAATGCCATCAACTGGTTTGTGTGCTTCTTCACCCTCCATATCCTTTTATTTACTTTCGACTTCACTGCCCACATCAACCCTTTCAAGATGAATTATCAATTTCATTGGGGCTGTCTTCATTATTTCCAAAGTCATTATAGTCGTTGTGCTTGCATTTTGGGCAAGGTTTAGTAGCAAAGGAAGCTATTGTTGCTCCATAACAAGTTTTCTTTATCCACCATGACCAACTCTCTTGTTGTTGTTAGTTTATGGACATAAATTAGTAGATGTGTGTTAGGATCGAACTCGAGATCACTGATGCTCACTTTACGTTATGAAGAGATAAATGTTTAATTAATTATTTATAAAAGTTATAATTTAATTATTAATGCAACAAAACATATAAAAAACGTTAGTATTTTTAATTAGGAGATGACTAACGACTGTTAACTAATTAAAGGAAAGAGACTTATAGTTAGGTATTATATGAGATCAAAAAATGGTTTTAGAATCCATTTGGGATTAGGCTAACCGGATGAAGGATTAGGGTATCCTAATCCTTGTCAAACTTGTTCTCTAAGTTTTCCACACTATAAATAAAGGGCCTAAGGTCATTGTATTCTCATCTCTTGTATACATACAATACCCAAAGTCTTTTCTCTTCTCCTTTTGTGGCTAAACGATTTTCTACATATAACTCCAATTTCATCAGGCAAACACCCTTTGTGGTTCGATCGACTTTTTGTGAGTGTCAAGAAAATTAGTAATGTGTTATTACTAGGCATTTCGTTTACTTGTATTAGTTACGTGTGTACAAGAAACGTGTTTCAATAACACCTATTGATTGTATCTTGGTTTGAATTACAAAAGTGTAGAGGTTTTGATTCTTGTTTAGGTAGAATCACAGTACGCATACGATGATATCTTGGATTTATTATATTACATGTTATATGATCCTCTATTCGCTTTCGCATGTATACTTTGATGTTATTATTTTTTATGAATGTCATGTATGTTAAATCACATTAGTGGCATCATTAGCCTTGATTAATGTGTAATTTATTACCAAAACACATTAAAAAATAAAACAAAACGAATCTTGATTTGAGTTTTATTTGTTAATCGTTTTTTTAGGGTTCTATATAAATAGAACCACTAATTTTTTTAGGCCGATTTGCTTAAAATTATTTTAGGGTTTGAGTTTGTAATTAATTTGATTAGAAACCCTAGGATTAACATGTTATGTTTATGTGACAACGTAAATAATTGTTATGTTTAATCCATGAAAACGTGCATGTTTGACATGGATTATAGTTGTTCATATATATTTAATTGTTAAGATGTAAATATAAATTAAAATTGTTAAGTTTTATCACATGTAATGTTTTGATAAATCTTAAATTGGGGATGACTCCAATAAATATTAATGAATCAATTATGTGCAATTTGGTATATATTAACTTATGACTTACGCGGTCGATTCGTCGATGCGTGTAGCTTACTTTGTACATAGATGAAAACAAGTGAAAGTCATAGTTAATATATGCATTATTTAAATTAATAGGGTTTATAAAATAAGTTTGCATGCGGCTATTTGTTAACACATATTAAATTGTTATGTTATGTGTGTATTATTTAGTTGTATTATTTTTTAGAAATTAAGTACTTGTTTTTTTTTTTATTATAATTAAATGTGAATTGTGGTAAAAACAAAGGGTAATTTTTTGGTGATTAGAAATATAATACGGAACTAAATCAATATTAAAAAATTATGAATTGTATTGAAGAGTTAATTTACAATAAGTTTAGTTGATTGGAATTTTAGTGCCAAAATAGTTAAAAGCTCATCCAATTGACAAAACTAATGTGGGAAGTTTAACGAGTCGCTGTGTCGGAACCTCGACTAAAGAAGAGGGTCATGCTTCAGTCGCTTCCGAATTCTCGGCTTGCTTGTGCGTCAAATTGGAGTTACCTACGACTATTTAAAAGTACAAAATTACTTTAAGGTTGATTTGCCCTAATTCCACATCCGAAACACTAAGTCGAAAGACTTATGCAAAAGTACGTTGTGGACGATAATTATGGGTACTTCTTTAATTGGTTTAATCCAATGCCTCAACCAAATCTTTGTTTTATTTAATCTTGCCCTAAAAGTTAATTAAACAAGTTTTTTTTTATTAAAACATATGCTATGGGTTGTATATGCATGCTTCTCCTTTACATAATTTTGATTCCACACTTCACAAATACAAAGTACCCTTAAAAATTACAGTCGAATGCCAATCTAATTTGGACAAACACTTGAAGTTGCAATTTATGTCATGTGAGAACTTGGCACAATAATTGTAATGGACCAGAAAAAATCCTTCATGATTGAGGTAGACCTACATGGACAAGTTTTGACGTTTATTAGATTAGACGACTTAATTGAGTCTTTTAGTGAGCCTAGGAAACTCAATGGCATTAAGATGGGATGGAAACTGTTTACATTGAACTAGTTTTTTGGCAATGTAAATCCATAAAGATCTAGAAATTGACAATTGTTTGTAATTAATTGTTCCGACAGGTTACCATGTTGAATAAATTCTATTACTAGCAGATCAAACTGATGTGATGAGTTTATGTCAATATGGGTTCTAGTTTTCAAGGAATTTCTATGGTTATAAGAATATTACCTGGGTATTTTATTTTCTTCAAAAAAAAAGTATTATCGAAAATACTAATTATATAAACTTTTTCTGTAGAAATGGCTCAACCCGATAGTAACAACACTTTAAGTTCTGCGCTCAAGACTTTCTTTGAGCGAGAAAAACTGACTGGCGACAATTTCAAAGGATTGTACCGTTCACAAAGAATTGTTTGAAGTGGCGGGTACTATGACTATTGTATGAAGCACTTGTCCACATGAACCCCTGGGAATTGCTGCTGAGAATGTTTTTTTTTAAAGCTGACATGGAAAGCTGAATACAAGATACATATGATGTGGTTGTTTAATGATTGGAAAAATGTCACTGCTTACAAAGGCAGTTTGTACTATATTTTCCGCAAGCCATGCTTAATGAACTCAGAAAAATGTTTGAAAAGCCTCCAGCTGTAGAGATCTACGATTTGGTGGATACCCTACACAGCTGCAAACAAGCTCCAGGAAAATCCGTAAGTGCTCATGTGTTGGAAATGAAAGGTTACATGGACCAACTACAAGCTCTTGGGAAACCCTATGACAATGATATGGCGATCAACTTGATCAACAGGTCCCTTAACAAGGATTTTGGTGATTTTGTTAGAAACTTCAATATGCATTGCGTGGGGAAGACAGTGAGTGATCTACACGCATTGCTCATTGACTTCGAAAAGGGTTTAAAAGACAAGGCCCCTACTCCTCGGGTACTTGCTATTCAAAAGAGGTCAGGTGAATAAGCAAAAAACGCAACTGCGCGAACAAGAAGCGGAAAAGGCAAAGTCAAAGCTGAATAAAGAATAAGCAAAGTTGTGGCTTATAACAAAACATAATGCAAAAACTCTCTCAGAGAAGGAAATCCAAAAGATGGATCAGGTTTGTCACCACTGCAACGTAGTTGGTCACTGGAAGAGGAACTGCCCTCTTTACCTCGAAGAGTTTTGGCATAATAAGACAAGAAGGTCTAGAGACAACGGTGCTGCAGCTTCAGGTAACTTATTTATGATTGAATTATTTAATCTAACTCCTAAATTAAATTCTTGGGTATATGATACTGGATGTGGTATTCACATATGTAATACGCTACAGGGATTAGAGTGAAAGGAAGCTATCCTATGCGAGAGCATTTATATGCATGTGGGAAATCGAGCACAGCAGCTCGTGAAAGCCACTAGGAGTGTATTAAATTAGTATTACATCTGGTTTAGTACTGTTCAGTAAACAAATTATCTTTATGCACCTATTATAGAATTAGAGGGTGGTGCTTTCTTTTCTTGTTTGTAGGATCTTGGATATTGCTTCACACCTCGTTACTAGTAATGGAAATTTCTTTTCTTTAAATGGTATTTTCTATTTTAGTGTAGACTGTGAATGGTGTTGTTCGAAATTTGACATGACTGATATGTTTCCAAGTATAATAATAATTTATTTTTAGCATAAATAAAGCAGATAAAGTTGGACTTTGGAAAAATTCTTCTTTTCTTTGGCATGTAGACTTGCCCATATTGGAAGATCGCATGCAAAAGCTTCAACTTGGAAGAGACTATGAAAAATATCAATGGACGATTCATAGATAACTGCGGAATTTGTTTTTCTGGAGATGACAATGAAACCTTTAATAAAAAAATTGAAAGGGTACAGGAGCTACTTGGTTTTATTACATACTGATGGGTGGTGGACCATTTGACATCTGTGGTCAGGAAAGGTGCTCTAGCTACTTCTTAACCTTTATCTGATGATTTCAAGTGTCTATGGTTTTGTTTATTGCATTAAAACATAAACATGAGGTATTTGCTACCTTTAAGGTATTTAAATCAGAAGTAGAGTCTGCAACTAGGAATAAAAAGATTATAGCTCTTGATCCGGATAGAGGTGGTGAAATATTTAAGCCAAGAGTTTAAAGAATATCTGGGTAAGAATGGTATAGTACAGCATCTTACTTCTCCATATACTCCACAACAAAATGGTGTATCTGAAAGGAGAAATCGTACACTACTAGATATGGTACGATCTATGTTTAATCTTACAAACTTACCGTTATCTTTTGGTGATTATGCCTTAGACTCTGCTGTTAGTCATTCTAAATATGGTTCCCAGAAAGATGGTTTGATAACGATACCATAGAAATGTGGCGTGGCAAGTACCGAATTTGTTCTTATTTAAGGTCTGGGGTTTGTGACGGCGTATGTGAAATGTGACTCACTGATAAACTCCAACAGAGATCCTGTAAAGTGTATCTTTGTAGGTACCCTAAGGTAATATGGGTTACTACATTTTATTTTTCACCTGACATGAAATCAAAGTAAATGTTGCTTGATATGGAGATTTTCTTGAACGGAGATCTCATATCTCAAGAATTCAGTGGGAGTGATTTTGATCTGGAAGAAGTTTCATATGATAAAACCTTCTTGAAAACACTAGCGACTATTCCTAGTTTGAACTGAATCGTCTGGGTCCGAACCAGAATTAATTCTTTCCGTAGATCTAAAATGAATAAAAGTGCAACACAACGTCTAATTTAAACATAGAGGCTTGAAGATGGGATTTGGTAATAAGTAGGGGATATTGGAGACCTGCTAATTATAAAAGTGCCTCTCTTGCTTGACCCTTGATATAGGTAAGTATGTCAAGTGCAATGGATGAGGAAAAGAAACTCCATGAAGTTAATAAGTTCTGGATTGATAAGTAGACCTCCTCCCAATGCTAAAGTGAGTAAGGAGTAAGTGGCTATTCAAGAAAAAGACTGACATGGATGGTGAAGTACACACCTATAAAGCTCGTCTGGTAGCTAAAGGCTGCACTCAAACCTATGGGATTGACTATGAGGAGACATTTTCTCTTGTAGCAGACATTAGAGCTATTAGGATACTCATAGCTATAGCAGCCTGTCTATGACTTATTGAGATTGGTCAAATGGATGTTGAACTGCCTTCTTGATATGGCTCGCTTGTATGAAGACATCTATATGGTGCAACCTGAAGGGTATGTTAATCCAAAATATCCAAACCGTGTATGCAAACTTCAAAGATCTATTTATGGTTTGAAGCCAAGCATTCGTCACGGGTTACAACGATTTGATGAGGATATCATGAAGTTTGGATTTATCAAAAAATCGTGATGTGCCTGTGTATATCGCAAAGGCTAGTGGGGATGGGAGTAATGTAGTATTCTTGATCCTATATGTTGATGACATATTAATCATGGGAAACAACATTCCAAGACTTAAGGAAGTTAAGGATTATCTTGGAAAGTGTTTTTCTATGAAGGATTTAGGAGAAGCTGCATACATTCTGGGAATTAAAATCTATAGAGATAGATCTAAGCGGTTAATTGGACTTAGTCAAAGTGCTTACATTGACAAAATATTGAAGAAATTCAATATGCATAACTCTAAGAAAGGTTATTTGCCAATGGAAGTGAAACATGAATTAAGTAATGAGATGTGTGCTTCAACACCTGAAGAGGTGGCTTACATGAAAAAAGTACCTTATGCTTCGGCTGTAGGATCTATTATGTACGCTGTTAGATGCACAAGGCCAGATGTGGCGTTTGCTCAAAACTTGGTCAGTCGATATCAACAGAATCCAGGGAAGCTCCACTGGGTTGCTGTTAAACATATTCTGAAGTATCTGAGGAATACGAGAGATATGTTTTTAGTGTATGGAGGGAAACCAGATACAGAACTTAATGTTACAGGGTTCTGTGATGCGTCCTGGCAAAGTGATAAAGATGATACGAAGTCTCAGACGGGTTATGTCTTTGTCGTCAATGGAGGAGCAGTAGACTGGAAGAGCAAGAAGCAGACAACAATTGCAATGTCTGCAACACAAGCTGAATACATGGCTGCTTCAGAAGCTGCTATGGAAGCTGTTTGGATTAGGAAATTTGTTGGAGATCTTGGAGTGATGCCTTCAATAAAATTGCCTATTAATATGTATTGTGACAATTCTGCTGCAATCATATTCGCCAATGATTCTGGAGTTATGAAAGGCGCCAGGCATTTTCTACGGAGATATCACTACGTTCGAGAACAAGTCGAGAGTGGTGAAATCAAAATATTAAAAGTTCACACAGATGATAACTTAGCTGATCCTTTCACTAAGGCTTTACCTAGAGGAAAGGTTACTGATCTTGGCAATGGAATTGGACTTCAATTAGCTAGTAGTTTCATGCATACCTGTGATTAGTATTTGGATAAAGGATATTGTAAACATTATTATTTGATGAAATAAAATATTGGTTATGTTTATTCTTGTTATTTAATTTTGTATCCTAATTTGCATGTTTTAAATCCTTGAATATTGAATTATTCTAAATGATTACCGTTGTACATCTCTTAAATGACGAGCTGCGTTCTATTATTATTTCTAAGGACAAATCTGAATATTTGTGGTCGGTTCCCTACTTCACTCTCCGTAAGTTCACCCTTTTGACATGTGATTAATGCAAACTTAGATGATATTCTATGAATTGCAATTTCGGACTTTATCCCAAACTATTTATGATGGTAACTTTATGGATTTTGTCCATTAAGATAAATCTTAAAAATAGTTATCCTCAGGACTTGATGATACCAGGAAAACTGTAATGGATCTAGTGCCATTTCTGTGGAAGCAATTTAACCATATACGTAACTGGGAGTTATACGGATTATTTTCAGAAGTTTATTTTTCATTGTTGCAAAATTCAGAAGTTTTGCCTTGTAGTCAATAAGGAATTTGTTTCCTTCAAATTCGTTTTGAAGTTTAATACAGCTAGGCCCCTCGTAGGATTGGTAAGATGTATGTATGGCCACACCTAAGATTTTTTGGAATACGTTCAGAAGATTTGGTAATCTTGCTCAATCAGATAAAACGAGAAACAGAATCAGTTAATTAAGGAATGACTAAAGTCTTATCTATTATACATTGTATTAGGAAACAAAAAAGATAATAATAATAAGGATCATTAAAAGGCTTTTGTTCCAGGAGACCTTCCTCGAGATTGTACTAGAGGCCATCGTAGTTGTTGCACTAGACGTCTAACCGCGTGAATTCACATATTAGATTATGTCACCAAGTGGGAGCTGTTAGTTTATGGACATAAATTAGTTAGTTGTGTGTTAGGATCGAAACTCGGAGATCACGGGTGGGATTGCACACTTTACGTATCAAGAGTAAAGTTTATAATTCATTTATAAAATGGTTATATTTAATTATTTAAATGCACCAAAACATATAAAAACGTTAGTATTTAACGGAGAATGATAACGACTGTTAACTAATTAAAGGATAAGGGACTATAGATGGCAATTAAGAGATCAAAAATGGTTTTAGAATCCATTTGGGATTAGGCTAACCGGATGAAGGATTAGGGTATCCTAATCCTTGTCAAACTTGTTCTCTAAGTTTTTCAACTTATAAAGAAAGCGGCCTTAAGGTCATTGTTTTTTCTCAAGAGACCTCTTGTATACATACAATACCCAAAGTCTTTTCTCTTCTCTTTTGTGGCTAAACCGATCGGCAAACACCCCTTGTGGTTCGATCGAATTTTTTGAGTGTCAAGAAAATAGTTTTGTGTTTATTACTTACGCATATCGTTTACTTTGTACTTTGTACGTGTGTACAAGAACGTGTTTCATATCACACTATTGCTTGAAATCTTGGTTTGAAATTACAAAAGGTGATAAGAGTTTTGATTCTGGTTAGGTAGAATCACAAGGTATGCATACGTTTATATTTGGTTAATTAATTACATGTTATATGATCCTCTATTCGCTTCCGCATGTATACTTTGATGTTATTATTTATTATGAATGTCATGTATGTTAAATACCATTAGTTGTTGGTGTACCGTTAATAAGGGCTATGTATGCCCAAGAATTCGTCGACCTTGTTGTACAGGGATCAGTTATCCAAGCAATCATTTGGCTCACTGCTCTCCTGTTCGTGTTAGAATGTAGAAGATCAGCGACGACTGACAGCTCTGTCAATGTAACAACCAAATCCAATGATTTAGAAGGAGACCTGAAATCAAATACTCATCAAGTTGTTAGTAAATCATCATCATGTCGTTAATGAAGTTGTTTCTTGGAAACTCGCAACAATAAGCTGGTTTTGGGTCGAGAATTATTTAGGGTCGACATAGTCGACCCTAAATAAGGCAGGGGGCCCACAATTATTCACCAAAACCTCAAAGTCAACAAAATAAGTTTGGGTCGACATTTAGGGTCGACATTGTCGACCCTAATTTTTTAATATGGCTTTATGTCTTATTTAATTTATAAAATGTATTTAAAAGTATATATAAATATTAAAACAATTTATAAATAGATTAAACAATTTTGGGTCGAAATTTAGGGTCGACATTGTCGACCCTAATTTTTCAGCGGGATCAAACAAAACACTGGCGGGTAAATTAAATTTTGGTGAAACAATTAGGGTCGACAATGTCGACCCTAAAGTTCGACCCAAAATTGTTTAATCTATTTATAAATTGTTTTAATATTTATATATACTTTTAAATACATTTTATA
>BQNB010109775.1:9707-22685 GCA_026074375.1 Tanacetum coccineum
TTCGTTGGTGAAGTCGGGACAATTTTGAAACTTTGTAGGTATTTTATGACATTGACCCATGAAAATAATATGTAATTTGAAATAATTCGAATGTTTATTTATTGCGCATTAAATACATAACTACATTAAATATAGAAATAATATGTTATTTAATTTGGCTTAAACATTGTCCAGTGTGCATTATTTAGCAAAACCCTTCTAGTAAACATACAAAAAGCGGAAAAATCGACTTGCAACCCGCCGGTTTACCCGAACCGCAAACCACCCGCCCGACCCGCGAACCACCCTCACGTAACCCGTCGGCTTACCCTACCCGCAAACCACCCGCAATCTGCCGGTATTTACAAAATAGCCCTCGCACTATGTGTCAAATTACGAAAACTACCCTCACTTTTGTACTATTTACAAATTCGACCTAATATAAGAATTTGCAAAATAGCCCCACACTATGCGGCAAATTACGAAAACTACCCTAAATTTTACGTTATTTACAAATTCAGCCTAATAAAAAAGTTTACAAAATACCCCCCACCCACACTATGTGGCAAATTACGAAAACTACCCTAAACTTTACGCTATTTATAAATTCGGCCCAACAAAAAATTGGCAAAATAACCCCTCACACTATGCGGTAAACTACGAAAACTACCTTACCGTTTTTTCAAACCCGGCCCACTAACGCATCCCAATCCAATCCTTTATCAACAACTAACAAACGCCTCGCTGCGAAACGCGAGTTCTAAAACTCGTGACATACAAGTAAGGGAAATGATTTAGGTGCTGTTTGTTTATTAAGAGGCTCTGAATCTGAATCTGATTCGCATATCTGAATCTGAATATTCGGTAGAAAAGTCTGAATCTGATTCCCATCTTAATCTGAATAAGTGGTCAAGAAGTTTCAATCCAAATGAAATAAAACTGTTTGTTTTGGTAAAAATGTATAAATGTGTTAAACAATAGTTTTCACAATTTAAATATAAAATGATTGCATTCGCACAAAAAATAATTTTTATTAAATAAAAAACAAATTTTATAACATAATCAATTTAAAGTTAAAGTATTTAAGAAACATGCAATCTCATGTCTATTCGACAAAAATAAACATGTTAGAGTTTAAATTGAACTTTTAAAACGATTAACTAAATGAGTCACGTTAGAATTAAGATGTATGAGTCTGAAACCGTACCCTTTAATTTGAACAAAATATAAATTGACACATATCATCTTATACATTCTTTATATAACAAAACATATGCAATCATTCTATTTAATACTTTTAATACAAAAGATAAAAGTGAAATAAATAAAAAATCAAGAAATAAAATAAAAAAATAAAAGTAAAGTAGAAAATAAACAAAAAAAAGAAAAAAAAGACATTAAGAGGTGTTAAGACACCCCCTCCACATCTAGTTCAGTAAGAGGCTTATGCCTCTTAATGACCAGAAAAAAACAAACGTTCTTAACAGTGTTTGGATCTTACTGCCTCTGCCTCTGAATGACATGAAAAAAACAAACAGTCTTAATGACTTAAATGTCTAACCGCGTCTGAATGAGTCAGATTAAGATGCTGTTAAGAGGTATTTCTGAAAAAAAAACACCACCTTAGTTTCACAAAAAAATGTTTTTAAACATCACTGATATCACTCGCTTTTTACTTGTGGCCTCTTGGTTTTCGTTGCATTTTGACGTTTCGCTATGTTTGATAAATTTTGACGTTCGAAAATAAAATATGTCAAATAATTTCAAAAATAGCAAGAAATATTTTTATGTAAGTGTGTGTGGGTTATTTTGTGCGATATATTTATATAAAATAAACATATTGTATGGTGATGACCATAAAAAGGTATGGAGGAATAGAGTATATATCCCTCCAAAGACTTGTAATTACGTATATATCAAAGTTAAACTCATAATTGCGCATATATCATTTACTTATAATTTTTATACATACTCCGTATATCCTTATATACTCTTCTAAGATTCAACTAATTTACAAGACCAAATCCAACAAATCTATATTCTTTTAAGAGTAAATTGCAAAAATGGTCCTTGTGGTTTGGTCAAATTGCAGATTTGGTCTGTCGAATTTCGAAATTGCAAAAACAATCTGTATTTTGAGGTTTGGTTTCACTTTTGGTCCTTGGTCGACCTAAAATGACTAAAATAGCCCTCTGTTCTTTTACAAAAACCGTTCGTTAAGAAGGGTATTTTAGTCATTTCCGGTCGACCAAGGACAAAAAGTGGAACCAAACCTTCAAAATACGGACTGTTTTTGCAATCTTGAAATTCAACGGACCAAATTTGCAATTTGGCCAAACCACAAGGACCATTTTTGCAATTTACTCTTATTTTAGTTACTACTAGTTTCTCATATACATATCTGCAAAACACCATCTCCAACTCAATTGACAAATTATTATTTTTCAATGTTTGTTTGTGGGTCAACATGGATGATATCTCATTCATTTGAGAATATTGCATATGGGTTTGAATAATCTTTCAAGAACATCAATAACATGTTGTCATAGCCAATTCACATTCAACAAACAACTCACATTATATAAGCAATTCACATTAAACGCAAATAACATGTGGGCAAATATACCATGTGCAAACACCAAGCGACTAAGAACAGTAATTGATTTTTTTTATTTAAGTCAACTGATTCAACAATGAACAAAATACAATTAAAAGTTAGACGAGTTACGTAAGTTGTTATTATGCTTTACAATCAGGGACGGAATTTGAACATTTTTATTGGAGGGGCCATTATATATGGTATTCATTTTAGGGGGGCCAATATACATTTTTCCTCAACATTTAGTGTAAAAAATAACTACTAGTATTAGTAAAAGGGTAAATTTTGTATATAACCACAACAAATTTGGGGGGGGGGGGGGGGGGGGCAACCCCCTTTGGCCCTTACAAACTTCCGTCCCTGTTTACAATAGTAGTTGTAAGAAAAGAAAGGGTATAATGAACATTTGGAATTTAACTAGTGATTATAATGTATTTTAGGGTTAAAAAATATGTAGAAGAGTTAATTACATGTTTGGTCCTTGTGGTTTACACAAAATTGCACATTTGATCATAAAATGTATTTAATTACACCAATGGTCCCTGTGGTTACTCAAATTGGGTTGACCGGTCCTTTGACCGATTTTTCATCTAATTGGCCGTTAACGTTGGGGCATTTTCGTTAGTTCATAGTAATAATACCATAAAGACCAACTTTGTTACCCTACTTCTTGACCCATGATTTTTCGCCAAAAACCCACCTTATAACTCCCACCTCGCCTCATTTATTCACACATTTTCCCTATCAAAAACCTATCAACCATTACTCCGAAGAACCCTAATCCAATGGCCTTAGGTTATTGTGAGCATCTTGCAGTCACTCGAACTTCATGGACGGATACTAATCTAGGTCGTAGGTTCCTTGCATGCCCACATATCAATGATAAAAGTTGTCATTATTTTGATTAGGTGGATCCCCCATGTGTCAAAGATCAATGATGATAATACCTGGTTTGTTAAAGGTAAGGAATAGGATGGAAACTAATCTGATGATGCTTGTGCAAACAAATAGGAACTTAAAGATGTATTTGATTTTCAGTTGGTTGACATTTGCTTTTTTCCTACTTTTATCTTAGGTCTAGTGGTTGTCTAGTGGTCGTCTTTTGGTTTAGTTTGATGGGAAGATGTTATCTGATTGTGTTTATGTAATATGATCTAAGATGTTGTCTGTTGGTTAGGATTATGATCCAAATGATGTAATGACCAACTGTTTTGGTTATGCAGTAACTTAAGTTGGTCTCTTGTATATGCATTGTTTGTTTTTTTTAGTTTGTTAGTTGATGTGCACAGTTAGCATTTGGTTTTGTTGTCTAAAATAATCCAGTTTGACTTTAGAAAGGTCAAACTCAGCAAAATTACCAACACAATGTACTACATTGTTTAAAGTATAACACCCCTATTTTTGACATATAGCAGCGGAAGCTAATCTGGAGTATTATTTCATAATACAACAGTCGTAATCATAGAAAACGACTCAAAAGAGACGTTTTTAAAAGATAAGTTATCATTCATTATTTCATCAGAGTTTTTACAAACAGAGGTCCCAAAATCTACATGAAAACATAAAGTTTGAATGATAACAGTTTAGCCATCTTCAAGTCCGTGCCACTCCGTGTCATAAGATGTTCAGTTGCCATAAGATTTCAGTTACCAATGAAAAATGAGCTAAAAAGTCAACACAATGGTTGAGTGAAATTTCATATTTTATAATAATAGTTGTAATACAAGTCATCATAAGAAGAGGCCAAACGGTTGTTTATACACCGCATAAGTGGTAATTATTTACAATGAGTACAATTATTAGAGAAAACATTATTTAATTATTGCCAAAGAGCTCATGCACTCAACTAACTGACTAGTGTGAATATAGCTAATAATATAATATATAAAAAGATAAAGGGCCCCCTTCCGTGTAGTGAAATTGCCATATACCATATTTCAAATATAGTGCTTTGTTTACAAATATCCGTGTTAACACAAATAACCGGGATTCGTACCAATCCTAATAGGTTCTATTCCACAATATGCACACCGCGCTGCACTCTGCAATTGATTATAAATGTCACATAGAAGTTGAGGTCTTTATTTGGCATAAAAGGGACTTAGATACAGATGCAAATATTATATCAGGATATGCATACATTTATAAAAACACTTGTATTACATGGTTTATATTATCGCAATGTAATCTCCACACAAATAACGTCCAACAAGTTTTATTAAAAAAATAAAGATTAAAAATTAAAAAAAAGTTAGGCTATGAACCACACACCCTTACACAGTACAAAAACACAAAATATGAAAATCATATAATATGGCAAAACATATCATCACCAAAAGAAAACCACCCCCTCCCTTTTCGTCACCAACCCGTGGGGGTGCTATGCAAGTCATAGTGTGATAGTTTATGTTTAAAAACTCATAAAGTTTACTATTATATCTTTGATATTATTAAATATTGGAAATAAGTATCCCTGTGCGGTGCAAACCAAACGAATAAACAGAGGCCAAGACTGTAATCGTTTAAGGAGCCAGGGCACTTTAAAATCAAAAACCCCAGCAAACTCTCCCCAAAACGAAAACTTAAATGAAAACAAACCCTACATATGAAATTCCCAAGTAACATGAACGAAAAGAATTTAAAGTTTCTTCTTCTTCTCTTTCTTCTTCTTCTCTCTTCTTCGAAATAAATGCTTCGATTAATGATTAATAAACGATAAATGAGTCGGGTTGTTTAAATAATAAAATCGAGTTTCATAATTATTAATATATATTTTTTTATATCAGTCTTTTATAAAAAAAGTAATATATTTTTACTTTTTCAAAGGTTTTGCATAAATTTGGCAATCAAAACCAATTTTTATTAGAAAACTATTACAACTTTAAGTAGAGTCCTTAATAAGTCCTTTATATATAAAGTATATATAATTTAAACCTTTAACTTTGAAACTTGGAAAAATAAGTCCTTATAGTTATAACTTTAGAATAATAACATTTTCAGCTCCTTTAGTTATAAATTTAAGAAAATTACGATATAAACCCCTATGCATGGAAATATTTGCAAAACAAGTTCAAAAAGCTATGCAAGCTTATTTTAAGATTTCAAACGATATTTGCAGGTTATAGCTTATTAGAATAAGCTAAAATAAGATGTTCTAACGTAACAAAAGTTTAAAAAAAGGATTCGTTAGCTAGAAAATAAAAACGGGTTGTTTTTAGGGTTTTAATAAAAAACACATGGGTTTGAGGATTCAAAGCTTCAAACAAGAGTTCATATATGATATTAAGAGTATTTTGAACATTCTAATACAGAATATAAGCTTATGGAACAAGATCTTAGGCTTACTTGAGCTAAAATGGGTCGAAATGGGGTTTTTAGGTTCGTACGCCTAGTAACAACTTCAAGGATTCGTTTTTCTTGCTTCTTGGCTTCTATTATGAGCTTAGGGATTTCTCTTGACCTTCCTTGATCTGAGTTAGAACTCCATTGATGAGTATATGAGTTTTTGAGGTGTGGTTTGAAAGGGGTGTGGAGTTCGGCTTATATAGGGGTTCAAGACCCTTGTTGGCCAAGTTTTCTTGGGGATTAAGGGTTAGGATTTGTAGTATGATGACTAAGGAAGGCTATAGGTGAGTAAGGTGGGCTAGGAAACTAGATAAGAGAGGTGGAAGGTGTTTGGAGGCCACGGCTAACCACAAGGATGACAAGGAGATGTTTGTTTACAAGTAGCTTACAAGGAGGTGATGGAGCTACTTGGTAGGCTGCTTGTGAGGTCATGGTGATGTCATATAGGTGCTAGGGTGCTTGCTTGAGGTACTTGGTTGCTTAAAATGGGTAAAAATGCAAGAAAAGGGGTGTCGGGTTCATTTCATTTTGGGTTAGGGTTTTAGGGTTTTAATTTGTGTTATGGTTAGGGTTTATGATAGTTTAGGGTTTAGGATTAGTGTTAGGATTAAGGTTTAGGGTTTAGGATTAAGGTTTAGGGTTTAGTTTTAAGTTTTAGGGCTTAGTTTTAGGTTTAAAGTGAAATTAGGGTTTTAGGGTTTTGTTTAGGGTTTAGGGTTTTAGATTAGGGTTTTAGATGACTTAGGGTTTAAGGTTTTAGGTTTAAGATTTAAAAGTCATTCGCATAAAGTGCTTGTACCTTGTACTTAAGTGGTAGTAAGAAACCACGTGATTTTAAAGGGTAAAATGGACCTAATTTTGACTTTCTTTTTTCTTGCATTATTGACTTATACACAATCGCGTTAATGTGTTGTAACTTGATTTAGGAGGGAAAAGATATTCAAATGTTGTGTATTGATACTTATACACATTCTTTTAAAGGTTTTGTTTAGGGTGAGATAAGGTGTTTTAGATTAGGGTTTTTGGATGACTTAAGGTAGTTTTGGAGTATAAGGTTTAAAGTCATGGATTAAGAGTGGCTGACCTTGTACCTTAAGTGGTATGTAATGAAGCCTCAATGATTTAAAAGAGGTAACATGACCAATTTTGACTTTCTTGCATTATAGACTATACCTTGAGCTTTAATAATGTGTTGTAACTTGATTTAGGAGGGAAAAGATATTCAAATGTTGTGTATTGATACTTATACACATGGTTTCCTTGTGGCATGTGAAGAAGTACTTGCATACGTCGACTTATTCTTCTGTGTTTTATTAGAATTCAGTGGTTGTCTCTTCTCACCTGATTGGTTCGAACTTTAGTTTAAATCGGGTTTATTCTTGAACAGTTACTCTTTCCTTTACTGATTGTAAGTTCTGCTTTCAATGCCATCCGTACCGCCTCATCAAGAGTCCAGGATGTTTCGAGAGATATAATGGCTTGAATATCACAACGAAGACCATTGTTGAACCTTGCAACTTGTTGCGCATCAGACTCGCTTAACTGATTTCGCGATGCAAGTCTCATGAATTCTTCAACATATTTTGATACGGTTCGAGAATATTGGCGATAATTCTAATATAGTGAATAAAGGGTCTGCTCGTAATCAACTGGAAGAAAATGCGCAAACATTATTTCGTTGGCGACGACGACCTGTTTGAAGGTTGTCCCACCAAGATGAGGCGTCTCCTCTCAACTTGTAAGCAACGTACTTGACTTGGGAGTCTTCAGGAATGTCCATGAGTTCAAAATACTTTTCTGTTTCAGAAACCGAATCAAGAAAGTCTTCAATGTTTAGTGACCCCGAAAAAGTTGGTATGTCCGCTTTTATCCTAGGCATACGGTTTCTTTGATTATTCGTTGGATCATCTTGATCACCTTCTTCGTCTTCGTCACTTGAAGACACATAATGACTGTTATCACGTTTTGGCTGTTCCCGAATATTCATATTCTGAAGCGCCTCGAGAATTTTGGTGCTTTGTTCGGTCTGTTGCTGTGATTGCTATTGCAATTGTTGTGATTCTGCAGTTGTTGTTGAATTGTAGATAATATCATGGCAATACAAGAAACAGACTGTGGTTGCAAATTCCACAACAGAAGCTGAGTATGTGGCTGCTTCAAGTTGCTACGGATAAGTGCTTTGGATTCAGAATCAATTACTTGATTATGGGTACATTTTCTTGCATACCAAAATCTTTATTGGTAATAACAGTACTATTTACATAATTAAAAATCCTATTTTTCATTCAAAAACAAAGCATATAGAGATCAAACATCATTTCATTAGAGATTGCAATGAAAAGAAATTGATTCAAATGGTCAATATTTGATTGCATATTTGCTTACAAAAGCTTTTGATGTAAATAGATTTCAATATTTGATTGCTAGTATTGGAATGTTAAATCTTTAAAATATTTTATCTCTTTATTTTTTGATATATTTTTTTGTATGAATTAGTACGTATGTAAACATGTCATTAAAGTTTCTCCTGTTAAAAGTATAGTTAGTGCTCTCAAGACATACTTAATACTGCTAAGTTAATGTTGTTAGTTATACTTAATACTACTGGTATAATTAACATTGTGAAAATTGTGAGAAAAAGAATTGAGAGAGTTGGTGAGAATAAAAACAAAAAGAGAGATCTGTGAAATAAAAACAGAAAGAGTGATTTGGTGAGTAAAAGAATTGAGAGAATTTGTGAGTTGAAAAACAGATAGAGAGTTGTTTAAAAATAGAAAGAGAGAATTATGAGTAAAAAGAATTGAGAGAAATCCAAAATAGACAGAGAGTTTTTGTGAGCTAAAATGTTACTTTGATGATGGAAAAGCTGATTAAAATGGAATTAGAGTTAATGCTGGAGATTTAAAGTTAATGTTGTTAGGCATAAACTTACTACTGCTGTTGAAAGTTAATGCTGCTAGGCATAACTTACAACTGCTGGTAAACGTTAATGTTGTTGAGGGTAGTTTCATAAATACTTCTATTAAGGGTTTCATTCACTTATTTAATCGATTTCATTCAATCATATACTCTCTAATCACAAACCCTAACTCAATTTCATCATTCATCATCAAAACCTAACAAAATGAC
Source organism: Tanacetum coccineum (assembly GCA_026074375.1). Lineage (NCBI taxonomy): Eukaryota > Viridiplantae > Streptophyta > Magnoliopsida > Asterales > Asteraceae > Tanacetum > Tanacetum coccineum. Next base: position 18,760 of record BQNB010109775.1, read on the forward strand.
GACCTTACAGTTTACTAATACTTACAATTTAGTCGCGTTTTTGGCTAAACCCGCTGAAAGTGAAGGGTTTGAACAGATAGTGGATTTTCTTAATGCACACACTATCAAGTATGCACTAACGGTTAATTCTACTATCTATACTTCATGTATTGAACAATTCTGGGCTACTTTCAAGGTAAAAACTGTCAATGAGGAAGTACAGTTACAAGCCCTAGTGGATGGGAAGAAGATAATAGTTACTGAAGCATCTATTAGACGTGACCTTCAACTGAATGATGAGGAAGGTACGGATTGCTTGCCAAATGTTACCATTTTTGAAGAACTTAAAAGGATGGGGTATGAAAAACTTTCATAAAAGCTTACATTCTATAAGGCATTCTTTTCTCCTCAATGGAAATTCCTTATTCATACCATTTTGCAATGCCTAAGTGCTAAGACTACTGCATGGAATGAGTTTAGTAGCACTATGGCATCTACAATTATCTGCTTAGCTACAAACCAGAAGTTTAACTTTTCAAAGTACATATTTGAAATTATGGTGAAGAACTTGGATAATGCTGGTAAATTCCTGATGTATCCAAGGTTTGTACAAGTCTTTTTGGATAAAAAACTGGAGGGGATGTCAAGTCACAAGAGGATTTATGTCACACCCTCTTACACTAAGAATATCTTTGGAAATATGAAGAGGGTAGGAAAAGATTTTTCAGGAAGGGAAACACCTTTGTTTCCAATAATGGTGTGCAAAATCAAGCTGAAATGGGTGAAGGTTCAGCAATACCAACTGATCCCCATCACACACCCACTATTATTCAACCATCAACATCTCAACCCCAAAAGAAACAAAGATCAAGAAGGCCAAAGAGAAAGGACACTAAGGTACCTCAGCCTAGTGGTCCTACAACCAATGTTGCAGATGAGGCTGTCTATGAGGAGAGGGATGATAGTTTGGAAAGGGCTGCCACTACTGCTACTGGCTTATATGTAGAGCATGACAGGGGTAACATCAATAAGACCTAATCCAAGGCAACACCTAATGAACTAAGTTCCCTAGGAACTAGTTCAGGTGGTGGTCCCAGGCGCCAAGAAACCATGGGGGATACAATTGCTTAGACTAGGTCTGAGAATATATCTAAAACATCCAATGATTCACTGGTTGCAGGAGTTAACACACCTCGAAGTGATGAGGATAGACTAAAACTCAATGAATTGATGGAATTTTGTACCAAATTGCAACAAAGAGTCCTTGACTTGGAGAACACAAAGACTGCTCAAGCTCAGGAGATTACAAGTTTGAAACTGAGAGTCAAGAAGTTAGAGAAGAAAGGAGGGTCAAGAACTCATAAGCTTAAAAGATTATACAAGGTTGGTCAATCTGCAAGAGTGATTTCCTTTGATGAAGCTAGTTTGGGTGATCAGGAGGATGCATCCAAATAGGGGAGGAAATTAATGATATTGATAAAGATGCAGAGATTACATTGGTTCATGAAACTCAGGGGAGGTATGGTGATGAAGAAATGTTTGATACAGATGTTCTAGATGGTGATGAGGTGTTAGCAGAACCAGAAGTTACTGTTAAAGATGTGAATTTAAGTGTTGATGAAGTCACTTTGGCTCAAGCACTTGCAGCTTTAAAAAGGGCAAAAGTTCTTAAAAAAGCCAATGTTGTTGAAGAGCCAAGTGAATCAATAAAAACAACACCAACACTTACAACAACAACTGCTGCTACAACAATTACAGCTGTTAGCACAAGACCTAGAGCAAAAGGGCTTATTATTTATAAAGAGGAGCAAGCAACTACACCAACAGTTTCTTCTTAACAACCATCACAGGTCAAGGCATAGGACAAAGGCAAAGGGATTATGGTAGAAGAACCTATGAAAATGAAGAAGAAAGATCAAATCAGTCTTGATGAAGAACTTGCTTTCAAGTTACACGCTGAAGAAGAAGAAGATTCCAATATTGTTTTATGGGATAATGTTCAAGCAATGATAGATTCTGATTATCAAATGGCTCAACAAATGCAAGCAGAAGAACAAGAGGAGTTGAGTATTGAAGAGAAGTCTAAGTTGTTTATACAACTCTTAGAAGAAAGAAAGAAACACTTTGCAGTAATGAAAGCTCAAGAAATGAGGAACAAACCACCAACTAAAGCTCAAAAGAGAAATACAATGTCTACTTATCTAAAAAACATGACTGGATACAAGCACAATCAGTTGCAGAACAAAAGCTTTGATGATATTCAGTTGTTATTTGATAAAGCTATGAAGAGGGTAAACACATTTGTAGATATGGATATAGAATTGGTGGAAGGAAGTAAAGTAAGAGCTGAAGCAGAGATAACACAAGAGAGCAGTTCAAAGAGAGCAGGCTCTGAGCTAGAACAAGAAAGTATTAAGAGGCAAAAGGTGGATGAGGATAAAGAAACAACAGAGCTTCAAAGACTAATAGAAGTTGTTTCTGGTAAAGGGGAAGTAGCAATTGATAATATTCCTTTGGCAACTAAGCCTCCAACCATTGTTGACTACCAGATCTATAAAGAAGGGAAGAAGACCTATTACTAAATAATCAGGGCTGATGGAAGTTCAAAGATGTACTTAGTCTTCAGTCATATGCTCAAAAGCTTTGACAAGAAAGATTTGGAAACCCTGTGGAAATTAGTAAAAGCTAAGCATGGATCAACAAGGCCAGAAGAGGGATATGAGAGAGTGTTATGAGGTGATCTAAAGACAATGTTTGATCCACATGTTAAAGATCAAGTATGGAGGAATCAACAGGATTATAGAGTATTGGATTAGAAGCTATATGATTCATGTGGAGTACATTCATTGAGGAAGCAAAATGTGCATATTCATATGCTGGTAGAAAAGAGATATCCCCTTACACCTGTTATAATCACAGACATGCTAAATACGAAGCTGCAAGCTGATCATTAGAATGAAATGTGTTATCAGATTCTTAAGCTCATCACAAAACAACTTACGAATCAATGAAGTGTTTGGAAGCATCCTTATGGTGATTATAAAGCTTTCAATGAAGAAACTTAAGATTTTGAAGGAAAATATCAAGTTTAGGGGAGGATTGTTGGGATTAAAAGACTTTATGATGATCTTAGAGTTACTGCTGCTAAGGTTTGTATTATTGCTGCTAAGTAAAACTTAGTGCTGTTCATTAACTCTAATGAAAAATATGCTAAGTAGTTAGTACTGCTAGTTCATAGTTACTACTGCTAGTGTAACTTAGTACTGCTAGTTACTACTGCTAGTATATGTTAGTACTGCTAGAGTAAAGTTAGTACTGCTGGTGAAGATTGAAGAAAATATTCTAAGTAGTTACTACTGCTTGTACATAGTTAATGCTGCTGGTGTATAAGTTACTACTGCTTGTTAAGAGTTAATGCTGCTGGTACAAAGTTACAACTGCTGAAAGATAAAGATTGCTTGAAGATCAAGATTACTTATGAGATAAGGATTGTTATTTATAGAATAGATCTTTGAGAATAATATAAGTTTTAGTAATATATTGTATATCTACTAGGACTCCTTGGTGTATAAAAAGAGGTCCTAGGGCATAGAATTTTAGGTATCTCATCAATCTCATCATATGGAATTGTCATAGCTTCAAGGTTTTGTAACCCTAATATTAGGAGAGTATTCGTATTATTTGTAATAATAATATTGTAGCTTTTATTGTTGAAATTATATTTTTTTGTGTTTCAGTGAAGAATTCTTCTTATATTAAAGATTAGATTCCCAATAATCTTTAGTATTATCAAACAAAGTTTCTTAAACTAACTTGTGTTAGCTTTATCTAGCATAACTAATCCTTAAACAAGCTTAAGGAATTTGATCATTAGAAGTTAACTGGGATCCAACAAAAATGCTTTAGGATTGATTCGTGTTTGGGAAATAACAAAGATAAACTTGCTC
>BQNB010109776.1:0-21964 GCA_026074375.1 Tanacetum coccineum
CCATCATCTCGTGGATCAGAAAGCAGTACCAGTAACAGAGGACGCTGGAAGTCAAGGACGAAAAGGCGCGAGCTGGTAGACGAAGACGACCTTGCCGTACCCTGGACCTGCGAAGATGTGGATCCATTCACACCTCGAATCTGCAACTTCAAAAGTTCGCGGAAGACGCGCATGCCCAACAATGTAAAAACTTATGACGGAACTGGAGATCCGAAAGACCACTTAAAAATCTTTCAAGCCGCGACACAGGTGGAACGTTGGGCAATGCCCACATGGTGTCACATCTTTAACTCTACCCTAATAGGGGGCGCGAGGGTCTGGTTTGACGAACTACCACCAGAAAGCATAGATGGGTACAAGGGTCTTAAAGCGGCCTTCCTAGCATACTTCATGCGGTAAAAGAAGTATGTGAAAGATCCAGTAGAAATTCACAACATCAAGCAGAGACACGGAGAAACTATTGAGGATTTCATGGAGCGGTTCGAAGTTGAAATCGGGCGCATGAAGGGAGCCCCTGAATGCATGAGGATCTCCGGGTTCATGCATGGGGTTAACAACCCCGAACTAACAGAGCATCTCAATGAACAAGTCCCAAAGACAATGGAAGAAATGATGACAGTCACTACTGCGTTCATACGAGGAGAAGCCGCCGCCGCCTCTAAAAAGAAAGGTCACTTACCATGGAAATCACAAGACCAACCCAAGCGGCATGCTTCCGAGTGAAAATCGGACTTCCGAGGTCAATCAAGGAAAGGACGGGGGTCTAATAGGTTTACTCCCCTTACCAGAACGCCCAAGGAAATCCTCGCGACCGAAGCAGGAAAATTCAAACCACCACCGCCCATGGTAACCCCGGTAGAAAAAAAACCAGTAACAAGTTTGCGATTTCCACAATGATAAAGGACATAGCACGGACGAATGCATGCAGTTAAAGAAGTAGATTGAAGAATTGGTACGAGCAGGAAAGCTCTCACACTTGATAAAAGAAATTAAGCAAGGTCGAGATCAGACAAAGAATAGAAAGAAAAAAGCCCCGGCCAAAGACAAGTCCCTAGCAATTTATATGATACAACTATGACAGAGAATAACAAAGCAAAAATTGACTCAAAGCTTTGTCCGTGTCAGCGAAATCACGTTCTGACCACTAGCTAGCAGCGATGGGATAGAAGGTCCACTCATCATAGAAGCGGAAATTGGTGGATACATGATCCACCGCATGTACATAGACGGAGGATCCTCTATGGAAGTTCTCTGCGAGCACTGCTTCAACTAGCTCCAGTCGGAAATTAAGAGCCAGATGGTCCCGGCAACAACATCGTTAACCGGTTTTAGTAGAGAAACTATATGGCCGCTGGGACAACTTAAGCTTCTGGTAACAATTGGAGATACAGATCATTGTACAAGAGTGTGGATGAATTTTATGATCGTAAGATCAATGTCACCATACAATAGTATCATTAGAAGATCGGGTATAAGAGAAATCCAAGCGGTACCGTCCACAGCCCACGGAATGCTTAAGTTCCCTGTCAACGGAGGAATAGTAACTATCCGTAGCACTATCCTGATACCAGCTGAGTGTGCCACAGTGATTACATCATCCAAAGAGATACCCAAAGAAGCAGGAGTCCGTCACGAAAACTTTAATGTAGCTATACATCTGAATTTTCCTGATCAGGAAGTGGCCATAGGAGGAACACTATCCGCAAAGGGACGAACATGAATATGCACACTCCTGAAGGAAAACCTGGATATATTTGCATGGCAGCCGTCAGATATGACAGGAGTACCATAATCAGTAGCGGAACATCGACTCAATATCCGAGAAGGATATTCATCAGTTCGACAGAAAAAAGGGGCCAGGCCCTAAATCGTGCGAAAGCCATCCAAGCTGAGGTATAGAAACTAGTAGGGGCGGGGATCATGAGACAAGTCTATTACCACAATTGGCTGTCCAATCCAGTCATGGTAAAAAAGCATGACGGCAGCTAGCGGATGTGTGTAGATTTCACGGACTTAAACAAGGCTTGTCCGCAGGATTGTTATCCCTTTCTGGAAATTGATTGGAAAGTCGAATCTCTCTGCGGCTACCCCTTTAAGTGTTTCTTGGATGCTTACAAAGGTTATCATCAGATACAAATGGCGGAGTTAGATGAAGAGAAAATGGCTTTTCATACCAGCCAAGGGGTATATTGCTATACCAAAATGCCTTTTGGCCTTAAAAATGTTGGCGCCACGTACCAGCTGGTAGACAAAGCTTTTGAAAGCCAAGTTGGCCAGAACATAGAGGTGTACGTTGATGACCTGGTTATTAAGAGCTACACGAAAGCAAAAATGCTAAGAGACATTGAGGAAACATTTCGCACATTTCGCAATATCAACATGAAGCTCAATCCCAAAAAATGTACGTTCGGGGCAGTGGAAGGAATGTTCTTGGGGTGCACGATTACCCCGGAAGGAATAAAATCGTGTCCTAACAAAACAGAAGCTGTACTACAACTCCTGTCCCCACGGATAATCAAAGAGGTCTAGAGCCTTAATGGGAAATTGGCTAGTTTGAACAGATTCCTCTCTAAATCAGCAGAAAAATCCTTGCCGCTATTTAAAACCTTGAAGAAGTGTATTAAAAAGAGCGACTTCCATTAGACATCGGAAGCGGAACAAACCTTCAAGCAACTAAAACAGCATCTGTCAGAGCTACCTCTGCTGGTAGCACCCAAACCGAAGGAAGAATTGATTATATACCTGTCCTCTTCCTATGGAGTTGTTAGTGTGGTCTTGATGACTGAGAGGGGAACGGTTCAGACGCCAGTCTACTATATAAGCCGCGCATTACAGGGCCCTAGGCTAAACTATACTCCAATGAAAAAGCTAGTTCTATCACTAGTTTTCGCCGTCAAGAGGTTGCGAAGGTACTTCCAAGCGCATCTCATTGCAGTTATCACTGACCAACTGATTAAACAAATAATTTCACGTCTCAACGTGGCAGTGCAGCTACAAAAGTGGAGCGTCATGCTAGGAGAACACAATATAACGTACCGCCTAAGAACATCGGTGAAAGGACAGATACTGGTGGACTTCCTTGTAGAGAAGCCGGATGAAAACCCGCCAGACACACCAGTTGTGGAAACCCTATCGGTGCCATGGACACTATTCACGGATGGATCGTCATGTGTAGATGGATCAGGCGCATGTCTAATCCTGACAAGCCCGGAGGGGACGGAGTTCACCTATGCACTACAGTTTTAGTTTACCGCTTCTAACAATTAGGCAGAGTATGAGACACTGATAGCTGGCCTTCGGATAGCGGCGCAGATGGGCGTGCGGAATGTGCAAGTAAGCGTAGACTCTAAGTTGGTAGCAAACCAAGTCCTAGGAACGTACGTCGCCAAAGAAGAGAATATGGTCAAATACCTAGAGAAGGTCAAAAGTTTGATCAGCGGATTCGCTAAATTTTCCATAAGCCAAGTACCACGAAGTAAAAATAAGAAAGCAGATGCCCTGAGCAAAATTGCGTTAACCATCTTTGCGCATCTATCTAAACAGGTCTTGGTTGAAATACTCAAAGAAAAATCCATACAAGATGAGGAAGTAGCGACGGTGATAGAAGAAGAGGGAACTACATGGATGACCCCGATAACAGAGTACCTGAAATATGGAACTCTCCCTGGTGATAGAAAGGAGGCAAGCAAACTCCGCATAAAGGCTAGACAGTACGAATTGTTGGAAGGAGTTCTCTACAGATGGTCATTCTTAAAGCCGTGGCTAAGGTATGTCGGGCCACTTCAAGCGAAGTATACGATCAGAGAAATTCACGAGGGGTCATGCAGTATGTACGCATGACCGCGGTCCGTGGTAGTCAAAGCTATGTGGCTGGGATATTATTGGCCAACTATGCACCGGGATACACGGGAGATGATACATACATGCAACGATTGTCAAATACATCGACCCATGCCAATAAATCCCCAATACAAGTTAACCTCAATCATGGCCCCATGGCCGTTTTACAAATGAGGAATTGACATAGGTGGCCCTTTCCCGGAAGGACCAGGAAAGGTCAAGTTTTTAATAGTCGCTATGAACTATTTCACAAAGTGGATAGAAGCCAAAGCCGTGGCAACAATAACAAGAAATCTAACGTGAAAAAATTTGTATTGGACAATATTGTATCCCACTTCGGTCTCCCAGGAGAAATAATCTCAGATAATGGTAAATAGTTTAGCGACAACCCATGGTGTGACAAATTAAATATCACACAGCGTTTCGCCTCAGTGAAGCACCCGCAGTCCAATAGACTTGTAGAGAGGGCAAACCGAAGCTTGGGTGAGGGAATCAAGACACGCCTGGGCGAAGGAACCAAGAATTAGGTTAAGGAACTTCCCCATGTTCTTCGGGCCCATCAAACAATGATTAAGTCAAGCCATGGAGACACTCCTTTCTCTTTGACCTACAGAACGGAAGTCGTCATACCCGCGGAAATCAAAATGCCTACATACCGCACTGCGACAGTAGACGCCGTGTGATATGTGTGAAAACACATATCTGTTTTATATCAAAAATGACCCATAAAAGATAAAATTGTGCTTTAAATGGTTGAATATTGCTTGTTTTGTCTTTGTGATTGTGTAGGTACGGATATTGCAAAAATCTCAAAAAAACGGTCAAAACCAGACAAACACGGACACGGGAACGAAATTAAGCGTGGAAAGCTAGGAGAATGCTATCAAAGGTCAACAAAAGTCAACTCATGGTCAACAATGGTCAACCATAAAAAAACAAAACCCAAAAATTCCAAATCAGTCCCTCAAAGTTAACCAAATTCATAAAAAGTCCTTAAGCCCAAACGGTGTTATCTCTTAACACTATAAGAGATAACACTCGTTATCTCTTATAACAACACCATGGCCATTTCCCGTTAACCACAACCCCAGCCCAAAACCCTTTATAAGCCCAAGTCAAACCCGGGTAAAAGAAAAGTCAAACTCCCTTTCCTTTTATAAAAGTAAAAAAACGCAGGAAATTTAGTTACTGCTATTCACCCGTCTTCTTCGATTTACCTCGAGCATAAAACAAAGGGCAAATGCAAATTGGCCACGTGGTAGTTCAATTCAAGTAAAGAATGACATGTTGGCAAAATTTGACGTCACAAGAAGCTCCTATTGGCCAAAACCCACAAAGAAGTACACGCGGCTATTGAGGAAAACACACGGGGAAAAGGAAATTTGTACTAAATCATGCCTAAAAGAAGCACAAAGCCCTCTGACACACGGATTGCCACGTTGGCAATCCATGTGATCAAAATCTAATCCAACGATGGAGAGAGAGCATCCAATGATTGAATGGAATGTATGGACAAGATTCAAGAGAGTGTATATCTGACTCAGGGGCCTAGAAGCATGTTTGGCAAGCTATAAATAGCCCTCACTCACTCATACACGGGGGACCTTCTTTTTATCTAGTTTTTAGCTTCTAGAATTTTTAGCTTATGTAATGTTAGCTTTTAAACTTTAGCTTTAGCTTTTCAAATTTAGTAATTGTAATCTTTTTTTCAATACATTGTAATCCATTTTCTAGTTAATGAAATTAAAGTTCACTTTTACTGAATCTGTCATAAGCTCTCAATAAGCTCAAATGTTTAGTTATTGTTTGATAAGCTTCTAATAAGCTCTTATTAACTCTTTGAGTCTCTAAGCTCAAATTGAGCTTAATTCAGTCATTTAATTTACTTAAATCCTTAAAATTAGTTAATTACCCTTGCTTAATGGATTTTGGACATTTGGATAATAAGCTAATCATGGAAGAGCTTATGAGCCCCTGGTATGTGTTTAATTACACATACCTTTTACCTTTAAAAACGAGCTAAAATAACTAAAAAACGGACTTAAAATGCCAAAAATATGCTTGTTTGGCTAATTATGTTGTGCAGGAACGGATATCTAAGAAAAACGAAGCCAAAACGACAAAACCGGATACGGAATGGGAAAGCATGATAAAGACAAAGTCAAGACAAAGCCCAAGTCTGAAAAAGTCAACCAAAGTCAACCCCGACAAATCCAAAGTCAAACCCGAAGCCATAAGTGAAGAAAAATAAGTTTAAGGGCCAAAATTGCCAAGTCTCTAACTTATTTAATAAAGGAAATAAAGAGGATACTTGTGAGGGACTAAAACTGCCAACTCACCAAAGAAATACCACATGGGCCATTTCTGCCAACCCTCCAAAGTTATAACCCAAAAGGACTTAGTTTGCAAAAACACATATAACACTTGGGGGGTGTTTCTGCCAAATTTCCAAACATTTATAACCACATGGACTAAAATTGCAATAACATCTATAACCATGGAGGACCATTTATGACAAACCCACAAACCCACAACTGTTTTTGAAACACTGTACATCTCTCCCACCACTTTCCCGCCAAAGCTCATAACCCCACAACCTGTCACTCTCATCCCTCGTTGACCTCCCCATGTCCATCCAAACCCTTCACACTCATAAACCCCACCCCCATATGGTCCTTGTCCACGTTGGCAATCCAAAGTTCCTCGATCCGATCAATGGTTGATATAGTTTGAGTGGGCAATACTCAAAACCAAGGGCCAGGATTGGCTTTGTGTTTCTACACACACAACAAGCACACAAGACTCATTCTACTAAAAAAACTAGCACAAAAGGAGAAGACAATAAAGCCAAGACCCTAGCTAGTTTTTCTATAAAAGCTTTTGTAAGCCCTTGAGGCAACCAGTTAGTTTTTTTTTGGAGAGTAGTAATTTGTTAGAATTCAGTTATAGTTTTCTAAGTTTTTAACCTAGCGTTTATGTACTTGTATTTTTTTTTTAGTTCAATGAAAATTCAGTTTATCTTTCAAATTGTGTTCTAAGTTTTTGATCTCAACTTGTGTTCCTCTTAAAAATCATATAAGCTCTCAATATAAGCCACTATATAATCTGTTTTAACCTTTGATACAAGAATTTAAGAAAAAAAATTAAAAAGAAAAAAAGTTACTGTTTGATAAGCTAATGGATGAATGAGCAAACATGGAAGGCTCATTGGTTTTTTAGATAGCTTATTTATAAGCTTGGGTAGGATTAGAGCTTATTTAGGTTCTCATTACTCCTGTTTTGAGCAAGGAGTCAAGGTACACTTCTTTTTAAATTTTTGCTTAAAGTTACTGTAGCATAGCTTATTTTCAGCTTATTTATGTCCTTTTGTGCTTATTTGTGTTTAATTAGGCTTATAAATGCTTTGTAGTTGCTCTTGTTTCAGTTACTTATCATTTAAGCTAAAACTGCCTAGATAGCTTATTTCACTGTTTGCTTATTAGCCTTTTTAAGTGCTTATTTGATTTTGCTTTTTACCTCTTATTATTTAATATTGCATGTTTAATACTTGTCTTTAAAAATTTGTGTTTAATTTAATCTTTATAAGTGTTAAAATCCGTTTTTAAAAGTCTAAAGGGGTGTTTGGGTTAAGCCCAAAATGGGTCAAAATGGTAAGGTGATGGGTTGGTGTCATGTAGCCATCTTTGATTAGCATTATCAAGCTCATGTGAACCTATAAGAAAAAGACTCGGTCACCCCGTGTATTTTACTGTTTATTATAGCTCGTAGTTTAATAGTTAATAGTACGTTTTTCGGTATTAAGTCGGGTACGAATACCCGGTATATTGTAAGTACTATATAAGCCTCTTCCAACTTTGGAAGAGGCAAGCTAGTCATTATTTCCTTTTCATAGAAACACATTTTCTCTCACTAGAAAACTCTCTCAAGTGTTTCTCTCTCTAGAAACTAGCCAAATCTAAGAATCGAACCCGTGTTATGATATGGAGTATACCATACATTTGGTTCAGAGCAAATGGATGATTAGATCGTGTGTATGTGCGATTTCTTTCTTGTTTTAGATCGAAAAGGGTGACATAGAAATTTCTAGCTACGTTTTTTAGATCTCCGAAATTATGTTGTTTGTCATGATAAAGTTTGGGTGTTTCTAGTTGCTTTACATTATTGGTACTGTGTTGTGCAAAAAGAAAATAAGCAAAATCGTTTCAAAAAGGGTTGATTTATAGGTGATTTTGTGTGATAAAAGTTCGTTGTTCTTCGTGGAGGTTTGGCAGAATTTCTTCATGGCGGTTTGCTGAAAAATATTATTTTGTTAAGTGGGTTACAACCCTCTGACCACTCGGGCTGGTTGCTTAGGTGGCGAGGTTGCCTCAAGAGGCGAGTGTGTTACTAAGCAGCGAGTTGGGTACCAGTGGTTTGAACAGGCGGCGGATGCTCAAGAAGCGAGTTGCTTTTATACTAAGGCAGCGGATTGCTTACCTTCGGTTGATACAAGTTAATCAGCGGGTTGAATATTTTACAATGCACTTATCTTAAGGAACTCTGGCGGTTTAAAAATTCTCATAGGCGGTTTGATTAAAATATTCTTCGGCGGCGGGTTGCTTGGAAGCGTGTTGTGTTCGACGAGTTGCCTTATATTCACCAGCGAGTTGCCTATTTCTTGAGCGGTGTGGTAGCCTCTGGCGGCGAGTGAGCTTCTGTCTTTGAAATTTAAAATACTTCAAACTCTGGATTTAATATCACTTAAACAAAATATGATTTCGTTAACTCGCCACTTTTTTAACGTACACTCACTAATCTTTGATCGATCAAAACATATTATCATAAAAATTAATACAAGATGTCTAGTTGCAAGAAGGACGTCCAGTGTGCCGGTCTGATACACGCCCACAATGCTTGATAGACAGAGACTTGAATTCTGGGCAACAACGTATACGGCTGTATGTCTAGGAATGGATATGAGAGAATATTGTGAGTCCATCAAAGAAGGACCATTTCTTATGGGATCTGGTCTCAGATGGTATTGCTGGAGGAACGGAGGGTGCAGGTAACAACAAGGTCCAGTACGTGCTAGAGTTCTTAACGACCTTTCAGCTGAAGAAATGGAAGGTAATTAAAGCTTGACATTCGTGAACAATATCCTACTTCTAGGATATACCAAAGGACTCTTCTACTCAATCATCAATCAACTATATCTGACACCAAGGACATTGTGGGAAAACGTTGGAAGATGATCTTGGAAGGTTCTGAGTTAAAAAGGATGGCCAGGGAAATTCTCAGTTTTACGATGAATGTGAACACTTCCGTCAAAACATAGGAGATAACCATTCAGGGATATCCGTTAGGTTTACGAAGCTCATTAATGACATGAGAAACATCAAGACGAACATGCCCTGGATGCATCTTAACTCTCAAAGTTTTGTGAACAAACATGTTAACCTGAGTGGAGTCGATTAATAAACTGAAGACAAACTTAAACAGAGGTTTATAAAGGAGTCAAACTTGATCAGCTATATGCCTTTCTTGAAGGCAACTATGAGTGCATGCTATTGAGAACGAATTATGATGGAAAAGGTTCATTTCAACCAAATATTGATTCCTTTGGCACTGTGTCGGACGCCTCAGTTCTGCAGTATCCATCACAGTCATCCAAGTCTCCTCATCCCTCAAAAGAACCAGCTTATGCTGTAATCTTCAAATCTGTACTCAGGAAGTTCTTCAAAAGAAAACTTGATTTAAAGTTTATCCACTACACTTGCCCTCCTCACTCAATCGTAAAATCACATTTATTCCTCAAACTAAACATTCACTTAGAGCTTCGTCTAATGCATGGAACAAAGCTATGGTTAAAGACGGCAAGTTGTGGTTCAAGATCGTACGTGGAAGAGTACAATGCGATCCTAAGCACAGGAGCCATTTCAGGAGAACGATGCAAGAGGAAATGGTGTAGCGGGAAATGTAGGAGGTCAGAACAGAGGAGGCATGATTAATCCTGGTCAAGCGAAACCTATCAAGTGCTACAACTGTAACGGACTAGGGCACATAGCACGTGAATGTCCAAGGCCAAAGCGACTTCAAGATTCAGACTACTTCAAGGTCAAGAGGCTGCCTTATGCAAGCTCTGAGAGTGGAGCTGTCACTGGTGAAGAACATTCGTTGTTTCTTGCAGGGGGAACAGGTTACCAACGTTGATGATGATGTGGTGATTCACCGCGAATGATTTGGCACTAATGTGGACACATGTCTTCTGAAAGCTGATGAATGTGGTGCATTCGACCTGATGTTGATGAGGGTCCACTTCACAGACCATGTTCATGGCAAATCTCACATCTGAAGATCCAATCTACGATGAAGCCGGGCCATCATATGACTCGGAATTATCCATTTGAGGTACAAATCATGAACCCTTTGTTGATCTATGGATGAGGATCATGAAATGTACACGAGATGCAAACGATGTACAACACCCACTCCGTGGTGGTCTCTGTTGCGGCTTACGGTGTGATAGTAAGATTATTCCGTATGACAGTATGTGGAAGACAACGAAGAACATGTTGTACAATGTAATGTTTCTTCTGTACGAAATGATGCATAATGTCTATTCTCGATGAAATGCATGGAAAAGGGTGTACAAAGTAGATTAGCAAATAAGCCAGACATGGTAGTGAATGACTACAGTGGGCCTCTGAAACTTGCGAGATTTAAGGAACTGGTCGGGGAATATGAAAAACGGGCAACAGTTTGATATTAACTGATAGAGAACGCAAAATTGATGGAACAAATGAGAAATAAATCATCTGGACCGGAAATAGAAAGGAAACTTCTTTAAAATCAGAACTTCATTCAGCACAAATACTACTTAGTTCTACCGTTGACCATTATAAGTCAAAGACAGAAGAAGTAACATTTTTGAAAAAGGATTTTAAACAAAAAGAAGACAAATTCCTTGAAGAGTTTTTGGACATAAAGAAATTAAAAGATAAGATTGAAGCTAGATTATTACAAACAGGATCAGTATGTTCAAATAGTTCACTATGTTGTGTAAACCAAAATCATTTTATGATGAAAAAACACAAGGTAGCTGAGGCTACAAAACTTCCTTATGTCTCGCCGTGCAAAGCAAGCTCAGTCTGTTCTGTATTGTGGTCATGCACTTGTTCACTACACCATGCACCCACTGGCTATACATGACTCAGAGGATACGCGGGAGATAGCTGAGATAACTGGAAAAGAATGGTGTTTAAAATGCAAAGCCCTTTATGTTTGGAAAATAAAGTTAGGTTTGCCCCCCCCCCCCCCCCCCGATTACTCGAAAGAGAACTTTCTTGCAACCTTTGCTCCCCAAAGAAATCTGACCCCAGAATAGTTATTTCGGTCCATAGATGACAATAACAGGAATAGGCTGGACCTCAGTGCAAACCATTTCTAGCATGTGACAGTGTATCACACCCAAATCCTGTCAAGCTGTTCCCTAGAATTCTTCCAACTAAAAGTCAGGTAAAGATTAAATCTTTATGTATCACACTACTTTTCACGGATTTGACAAGACTTGCAAAACTAGAATCACCAAACCAGGTATTACAAGCGGGGGAAAGAGGTTTCTGAGCAAAAAATAAGATGTTACCTCAACTGATGTTATTCTATTTTTCAAAACTCTTAAAAGAAAACTTTGGTGGAGTTCAAAACAGCCCTCTTTAAAGAAGTTAAAGAAATGGAAGAATTTTTATCAATATGAATAACGATAAGTGATCCAGAATACTGTATGACAAGCATTGTGGGGAATATTGAGCAAAAAAACATCCTCATTGAAAATGAGGAATCTAATTGTTTTTGTTTGTCAGACTTCAACTGCGTACGATGTGGAAAAAAATCACTTTGTCTGGATCTTGAAGCTGACATGTCTAAAGTTCATGATGAGTCAAAACATATTTCAAAACTTGAAGGGGAATGCCTAAATTTGCAATTAAAGTATCAACATCTTCAAGAAAGTTTTGATAATCACAGATCACACACAGTGCAGGAAGCTCCTGATTTTAACTCATTCTTTAAGATCAAGAATCTCGAACATCAGATTCAAGAAAAAGATAACGTGATTAGACACTTGAAAGATCTAGTCGCTAATGTGAATGATAGAAGTTGTGAGCCTTATAATGCTAAAGATGTCACTGCTCTTATTGAACAAAATGATTGCGATAGAGTAGAACTAGAAAAGGTCAAACAACATTACAAGGTATTTTATGACTCAATTTAGATTACGCGTGCTCTACCAAGTGAAAAGATTATACCATGTTAAATGAGATTGAGAGTCTAATAAGCTTCAATTGCGAAGCAAAAAGTCTTGTTTCACTGTGACTTGTCAAACCAAAGTCTTGTCTTGGCATGTATGTCATTGAGTTCAACTCATCCCTCATCCCCATAACGACAATAGGTGTGCTCATTTATACTCTATCAGCCTCTTAAGGAGAGGTGTAGAAAACAGTTAGGGAGATTGTAGAGGAAGCTACAGTAGGTAACCAATAGATAATGCACTTTAACTAGCTTGCCAATACACTAAGCTATCTCCGGAATTGTTAGTATATGTGATTGGCACTTGCCAATAAGTTTAATTGAACGAGATAACATGGCTCCTCTACCCCTGTTACTAGGAAAAAGCAAAGTTACTTTAGTGATTAAACAGGAACTTCATCTAGCAACACACAGAAACATGAAGTGCACCAGAAAGTTCAACAGACTAATGTCCATGTGATTCATTCTACAGGAGTAAACACTTCCACTGAAGCAAGCGGATCAAAGCCTAGAAGCAATACAAAGAAAAATAGGATCCTGCCTGCTAAGTCTGAGAATAAGAAGAAAGTAGAAGACACCTAGCGGACAATAAGTCAGTATGGACAAAGTGATTCGGGATGATTCTAGCATTAGCTCTAAGCGTGTTGTAATTAATTCGAATTCTGAATCTATGTGCAAAACTTGTAACAAATGTTTAAACTCTGCAAGTCATGAAATGTGTGTTGTTAATATCTTGAATTCTGTGAATGCTACCCCCACCGTTAAAATTGTCTTGAATAAAGAGAAGCAGATCTGGAAACCAAAAGGCAAACTGTCTGATTACAGTTTGAACAAGACCAAAACAGGTTGGAAAGCAACAGGGCATACCTTTGCTAAGGTTGGTTATCATATGGGAGGATCCACGAAAGAAAAGTCCCTTTGGAAAACTTAATGGTGGTTATCAATGGAGACCCACTGGAAGTAATTTGGGGGGGGGGGGGGCCGCTTAAAGGGGGGGGGGGCAAACTGTGCCCTTTAACTAAGCTTTCTGTGCAATGTTCTATCATAACTGCTAACCACCAGGACCCCAACAAAAATTGGGGAACTGAAATTCCAAACTCTCCACACTCGTCTATTTTCAAATGCAGGTCGTACAGGTCATCCTTTGGTATCTGGACTCAGGCTGTTCAAAACATATGACGGGGAATCGTTCAAAGCTCAAGAACTTTGTGGAAAAGTTCATCGGGTCAGTCAGATTCGGGAATGATCACTTAGGAGCTTCATGGGGGTTATGGAGATTATGTTATTGGTGACAGTGTGATCTCAAGAGTATACTACGTGGAGGGACTTGGACACAATCTATTCTCTGTAGGGCAATTTTGTGATTCTGATCTTGAAGTTGCCTTCAGAAAGCATACTTGCTTTGTTCGTGATATTAATGGTACAGACATACTTAAAGGTAGTCGTAGCACCAATTTGTACACGATATCCATGGATGAACAATGGGGTGATGCATTAGGGGTCTTCTCTGTTATGCTTGCTGTCCAAAGCTTCCAAGTCCAAATCAATGTTTGTGCTTTCGTCGTTTTATAACCATTTAAAACTTCGGCCACAATAAATGGATCTTGCTCGAAAGATCTGGTTAGAGGTTACCTATATTGAATGTTTGAATAATCTCACTTTGCTCAGATGTCAAACTTGGAAAAGCAAGAAGTTCTCCCACAGGACCAAATCTAAAAATACATAATATGGAAGTTCTTCATACCCTTCACATTGGGATCTGTGTGGTCCAATGAGAGTCCTTAGTATTAAAGGGGAAGAACATACATCTTAGTACATCGTGGATGATATTTTCAAGATTCACATGGGTAAAGTTCTTGAGGTCAAAGGATGAAACTCCAGAGTTTGTCACCAACTTTCTTAAGCAAATACAGGTTGGCCTCAACAAAACAGTCAGATTCATCCGCACAGATAACAGAACGGAATTCGTCAACCCACAGTTAGGTTGAATACTATGAAGGTGTTGGCATTTTTCATCAAAAGTCTATTCCGAGGGAACTCCTCAACAAATAAAAAACGGTGTGTTGAAAGAGTTAATCGTACCTGGGGAAGCAGCACGTACTATGATGCTATTCCGAAAGCTCCCATGTTTCTATGGGCAGAGCTGTGCCTATGCTTGTTACACCCAGAACCGATCACTAATTCATACTCGTCATAACAAAACCCCTTATGAGCTTGTGCATGATAAGAAGCCTGATCTTACATTCTTCCGAGTATTTGGTGCTCTGTGCTATCCTACAAATGATAGCGAAAATCTAGGAAAATTTCAAGCCAAAGCTGACATTGGGATTTTCGTTGGGTATGCTCCTAGCAGGAAGGGCTATAGAATTAAAAAAAAAAAAAACCTACAAAACAGAGAACTCGTCGATTAATGGAAACAATTCACGTCACATTCGATGAGATGCATCAGTCAATGGCTCCTGTACGCATCAGTTCAGGACCCGAGCCTATCATGATGACCCCTGGACAACTCAATTCAGGGCTCGCCCCATCGCATGTCCCTGCAACTACAAACATTCCACCGACAGATAAAGATCTGGAGATTTTATTCCAACCAATGTTTGATGAATACTTGATCAATTACAGATAAGTGAACTGTCCCTTCGGCTTACTGTAGTTAAACCGCTCTAATTGTTTATTCAAATTATCATCTGTTTCTACAACGATTGCTCAAGATGGCGCCTTTCTATAAGTCATTCACTGACATCCTTACAAGGGCCGCTCAGTCTTTCCTCAAGGTGTTGCAGCTGGACCAACTATCGAAGGACACCTTCAATATTCAAGTTGACCTTCTTCCCTTAGTTAAACCCCCCCCCCCCCCCCCATGTGCAGGAGAACATAGTTCTGCACAGTCAACATCAGGGGATGTTAGTTTAGCTGAACCCAACCAAGTTACTCAACCACCAGATCATCTCAGAGATGGACACAAAGATCACTCTGCACGTTGATATACATCGTTGGCAAATCCCTTCGTCTTTTATCTACCAGAAAACAGTTAAACATCGTATCGAATTGTGGTGATGGTTTTCCATAATGAACTGTCCAAGTCGAACCCAAGTACTTTCAAAATGGCCGTGATAAATGATTGCTGGTTTCAAGCCATGCAAGATGTATTCACGAAATTTGATCTACTTGAAGTAAGGGAATTAGTAACCTCGCATTCTGTTATGGTTATCGCTCTCAAGGTGGATCTACAAGTGAAGCTTGATGAATAATTGTGATGTATGTAAAATCAAAGCTGGTTTAGTTGCAAAGGATATCGTCAGGGTAGGAAGGTATTGATTTTGAGAATCGTTGGCTCCAGTTGCACGGATAGAGGCCATCCGATTTTCATTCCAATGCTTAACCAAGAATCTGCTCTTCTACCAGATGGATGTCAAAAACTGCTTTTCAAAATGGTGATCTTCAAGAAGAAGTCTTGTCGTCAGCTGAAGGTATTTGAAGACCAGGATAATCCTACTCACGTTTATCGACTGAAGAAGACTTTTATGGGGCTAAGCAGGCACCAAGGGGTGTATGACACACTATCAATGTTCATTTTGGACCAACAATTTCGTCAAGGGTGCGTGGATCCAACGTTATTCCCACGCATTATAGGGCAACCATATTCTACTGGTTCAAATTACGTAGATGACATCATTTTTGGCTCAAAGTTTATATGCGTGTTCAAATATTTCCATAGAAATTGAGCTCCAAATTTCAGATGTCAATGTGGGCAAATGTCCTTTTTTCTTACGGGACTACAAGTTTCTCAAAGTCCTAGAGAGCTTCTTTACTTAACCAAGCAAAATATGCTCTTGAAAACCTTAACCAGAAATATGAATGAATCTCTTGACCTTGTCGATACACCATGCGTGGGGATCGATTGAAATCGGACGAGGATCTCATGGGGATTCAGTTGACCAAACTCGATTTAGAGGAATGGTTGGCTCCCTAATGTACCTTAAGCAGTTGACAAGGCCTTATTTTTCTTGGGTGCATTGTGTGCAGATATTAGGCTAAGCCTACCAAAAAGCACCTTGAAGCAATCAAACGTATCTTTCGGTACCTAAAAGAGAACCATTAAACATGGTCTTTGGTATCCGAAGGACAATGCTATGTCACTAACAGCTTATGCAGATGCGGATCATGCGGGATGTCAGGATTCGAGAAGAAGTACGTCGGGAAGTGCTCAGTTTCTTGGAGATAGATTGGTTAGCTGGTCATCAAAGAAGCAAAGAAGCACGGCCATCTCAACAACAGAGACGGAATACATTGCAATGTCTGGATGCTGTGCTCAAATCCTTTGGATGAGATCTCAGCTAAAAGACTC
This sequence comes from Tanacetum coccineum, assembly GCA_026074375.1. NCBI lineage: Eukaryota > Viridiplantae > Streptophyta > Magnoliopsida > Asterales > Asteraceae > Tanacetum > Tanacetum coccineum. The sequence continues at coordinate 16,475 of BQNB010109776.1, forward strand.
GGCTTTTCTGTTCAATAAGGTATTTCCTTGTACTGTGAATATAAAAAGTGCCATTGCTTTAAGCTGTAACAATGTCCAGCACTCACGATCTAAGGACATCGACATACGATACCATTTCATTTGAGAGCAAGTGGAAAATGGAGTGGTTGAACTCTACTTCGTGGAAACAAACTATCAACTGGCAGATATCCTCACAAAAGCTTTACCAAGAGAGCGTTTCGAATTTCTACTCCACGAATTGGGATGAAGAGTTTAACCTGAAACCCCAAACGCCTTCTAGAAGGAGAGGATGAGTAATGAAGTGTCCTTTCTTGATCTTTGTACATATAGTACATAAAAAAATAGACTTGGTAATATATTTTAAGTCATTTAGAATTACAAAATGGTTTGCAATTACTTCAAATTGCAACCCGGTTCTCATTTGAAGGAAAGATTGTCATCTGAAAGACAACTGTTCCTAACAACGGGTAATTAATTTTACTCGAGCATGGATTACTTTATATCCATGCAATTTGGGATTAATGTACGGTTACAGTGCATTTTGCTTAATTCGGAAGTGAAGTCTTCCAGTATTGATAACCAAATAATTTCTCTTAATTGATTCTTCAAAATTTATTTGTGGTTACCACCGGTGGTTAAGTGTTGTTTGCAAATCCATCCGGACAATTTGACACTCAATCAATGACTACAACTCTTTTAATAGAAAACGGTTCATCGATTGAGGGGGAGAGTGTTGTTCAAATTTAAAGTTTGGGTGCCGATTGGAAAGAGTAACCGGGTCTTGGAGAGAGAAAGATGTAAGGAACTCAAATCTTCAGGAGCTCTCACTGACTTCAGCTGATGTTCCCTTAGCGGAACAGGGGACAATGATACAACATCAAACTTCCACCACATTACCTCCACTACAAAACCTACAGGTCATCGAGATATTTGGGAGAAAGTTAAAGATCAGAAATCTCGAATGCTTCATTAGTGGAAGACTCAGTGTATTATTGGCTACAACTAATCAGAGAGAAGTGAATGATAAGATCAATATCTCGTAATGGCAACATACATCTTGTACATTATAAGTTGTATGGAATGTTGATGGTATGTGTCAGGTATGAATCTTTCATGAGTTTTTCATTAAACTTAAAAAACCAGGTTTTTGAGTTTAACGAAAAAAATCTTTCAAAATTATCATATCTGACACTAACACATACCCTCAACGATTGAGGGGGAGCATTAATATGTTCCATACACAGCTTGTAACTAAAAATGATCATACATCTAAGGTTCTCAAGGTGTATTCTCCTCCCCCATGTGCTAAACAGTTTCGAATACCGATGCACATGTTGAGGGGGAGCTTTTCTAAAATGCAAAAACAATCGGGTACTAAACACTTTGATAGTTATATCATAAGTACCTGATTGAGTTTTTCAACAGTGATTTTATGGCAAGGTGAACTGTACCAAAAGACTGACCATGTATTTACTTTTATCGAAGTTATAAGGATGGTAAGGTTAGGTACTCGTTCCTATGATCCTGCCAGAACCGGAGGGATCTACCCAGGGACAATCCACTAGTTAGTATAGAAGTCCTTAGGTATGATTAAAAGGAGTAAATGTGAGAACAAGGGAATAGTGCCGACTGAGATGGAGCTAGTACTGGAATATTACCCAACAAAGGTGCCTGTCATGAATCTCGGTAGCACTGGAAGGGGGTGGAGGAATGAAAATAGAACTGTACAGATAATGGTGTAAAGAAAGAAAGCCTCTCCATACACTTAAGGCAAAAACGGGTCATATTAATATGCTGTCAGAATCACAAGTTGATTGCTGACATTGAAGACGACATCATGGACCTAGTGATGCAATGACAACCATTCCCAGCCTTTCGTGTTTCTCTTGAAAGAAACTGTTCATTTGGCACGAAGACGAACATGCAATCTTCTGTCTCACTCAACTGCTGAGTATGTCGGTATTGAAAAGGTGGCAGTCAGCTCCAGCCTCGCATCATTAATATCAAATGCGCACTTTCGAGTCTAGAGCCAAGAGATCATCAATTAATCTCGTTAGGACACATTTCCACAGTTATCTTGTCTTTCACTCACAATGAAAACTCAGTGATCTTATGAAGTCTTACGCATTATCCTTGTATGAGATTGCCAGAACATCTGAGTGATACAGAAGGTATTCACTATGAAGATGGAATTCCGCTAGAGCCTTACGTCAACATGCTCTAGGTTGGTGACTTGTGGCGATTCTACTAGGAATTCAAACTTGGTTCAACTGGAAAGAAACGATGGTGCGATTCTACGTGAATCTAAACTTGTTACAGAATTTTTAAGAATTGTAGGTATTGTACATTTGTCAACCAATCAAAATATGAAGTGTTAGCATAAGATTTTTCATAATTTAACATTAGACGGATTTTCAAATCAATTTCTCTTTATTGCTAATGTTCATTACTGGATCATTTAAAGATGGAGATAGAGAGGGAGATACCAGTTCGTAATTGTTCTGTCTAAATAAATACACTTGTTTGAAGTTATGAAAGATCTCATAAAGGTGTCTAAGTTCCGCAACTTCTGATGATCATATTCTTCTTCACAAGTGCACAAAGATTGGCGATCCATTAGAAGATGGATGGAAGGATTTGTTTGGGCGATGATCTTAAGAAAGCTCAAGTTCACATATCAAAGACAAGTTACGATTGGAATCAAAAGATAACTATCCTAAATGTACAAGATATCAAAATGTCTACGAGCTAAAGACTGAAGTGATTAAGTTTGTATTTTGCAGGGGTTACCTCCCTTAGGGGGAGATTGTTAGATATATAAGAAATAGACCATCGGCCACCCGTGTATTTACTGTTTATTTATTGGTCATAGTTTAATAGTTAATAGTACGTTTTTCGGTATTAAGTCGGGTACGAATACCCGGTATATTGTAAGTACTATATAAGCCTCTTCCAACTTTGGAAGAGGCAAGCTAGTCATTATTTCCTTTTCATAGAAACACATTTTCTCTCACTAGAAAACTCTCTTAAGTGTTTCTCTCTCTAGAAACTAGCCAAATCCAAGAATCGACCCCGTGTTATGATATAGGATATACCACATTATGTGAATCTGTTTTCAAAAGTTTTCAAGTCTAAAAGTTGTTTTTCAAATTTTGTCATAGTTATCTTAAATTTGTGAGTTTTAAAAAAGGGTTTCATAAGCTTATTTGATCAAGCTTTTATAAATCTGAAGTAAGGTTTAAAAGTGGGTCATTTGAGTGTGTAAAAGCTTATAGTTTAGTTCTTGTGGTCTATCTTGCAATTGTGTAAAATATGTCAACATAAGCTTTGAGTTTTTCAAAAGTTAAAAAAGGCTAATTTTCAAGTTTAAATCTCAGCAGCTAAAATATGTTTTTAGTTTCCAAATTTTTGTTCACAAGTCCTTTTGTAGCTTATGTCCATCTGTTTTAGCTTATTTTTGAGTTTTGAGCTTATTTTAAAGCTTATTTTAAACTAACTTTTTGTCCATTTTTAAAACTGTTAAGACTGCCCTGGTGCTGAACCTTGAATTTCAAAACAGTTTTTCTAGCTTATTTGTTAACTTTAGCCTGAGCTTTTGGCTTTTATAAAAAGCCAATAAGTTCATTTAGAAGCTCCATTAGTTTCAAACCTTAGGAGGACCTCTAGGTAGTTTAAAATTAAGCTCAAATTAGGCTCTTTGACTGTTTCATTTAGTTTAGTGTAGTAAATTGCTTATTTTCTTTTTCTAGCTTATTAGGTGCTTATTAGTTATAGCTTTTTATTCTCTTTTACTTATTTAGCTTGGTTTTCTGTCTGTCTTAGCTTATTTTTAAATTTCTTAGCTTATTGTGTGCTTAAAATCAAAAATCAAATGTCCTTAAGCCCTTTAAGTGTTAAGCATACTGTTTGATTTGTTAAGCTCTTTTCTGGCTTATTTAGTTGCTTGTAGTTGCTAAATTTTGTTGCTTGTTGCTTATCTTGTCTCTTTTGTTGCTTGTGATTGCTTATATGCCATTTATTTTTGCTTACTTGTGCTAAACCAAAAATCAAAAGGCTATATTAAGCCTTTAAGCTCATAAGCCCTCTGCCCAAACTTTGAGCCCCTATCCTGGCTTATTTTCAGCTTTTGACAAAAAGTCATAGTTAAAAAAAATGATAAGCTCCATGAGGTTTATAAGTTTGTGCAAAAAAATTTAAGTTTAAAAAAGTACTGTAGCATAATAAAAAAGGGGTGGGAGTGGGACTCGAACCCCTCCCCTCACGCTCACAACACAATACACTTACCACTCGGCCCGGCAGGGCTATCCAACCATAGTATGCAAGATTTAATTTAAGTACTCATTTTGCCTTTTTAGATTATAAGCTCGTTTAAGCTTATTCTGACCTTATTTATAAGCTCAATTTCGGGTTTCTTATTTTTCTTAGGTAGGTTTTAGGGTAAAGTATTTTAAGTAATTTTTTCAGAATTTTTAAAATTAGTTTAGTATTTTTTATAATTTAATTTCTTTAAAAGTTTTAAAATTTTGCATAAAAATACAAAAAAATTATCAAAAAAATATTTTTCTTTTTTAGGAAATTTTCTTTAGTCATATTTTACGTAGGAAAAATAGAAAAACTTTCGTAGGGTTAATTTTGCAAACTTTTGATTTTTAAAGAACAGGTCTCGGCCCCGGTTTTCGTTTTGACTCGTTTTAACTCAATTTAACTCCGTTTTTGGTCTAATATTTTTCATTCTTCATTTTTAGTCCCCTAGAATAGATTAGAAGTAAAAATTTCTTCGTAGGGTTAATTTTTAAGATTTTAGGTTTTTGATCTCTTGTTCGGGATTCCTGCTCTCGTTTTTCAGCTTAATTTCATAATTTTTAGGTTTTTCCCAATCGTTTTTGCTTGTTATTGATTAATTTAGCTTTTTACACACTCAAATCATTAATCTCGTTCAAACTCCAATCTTTCGACTGTATCGATTCTCAAGCACAGCCTCGCTGGGGATAAACGACCCGGGAATATTCTATACTACTTCTCAGTTTCATTGATTATTTATAGATTATACTTATTATATATATTTTATTATATATTATATATATAATTTAGAAAGCCAATAAGCTCTTTAATACCATCCCTTTGTTTCAAACCTTAGGAAGCACTCTAGGTGGCTTAAAATTAAGCACAAAGTAGTCCATTCAACTGTTTTGCATTCTAGTATTGGCATTAGCTTATTTTTGATTTTATGGCTTATTGATTCCTTTTCCTTAGCTTATTTGTGTTTGTGTTGGCTTATTAGGCATAGCTAAGCCCTTTTGTCTGCTTATTTGTTCATTCATTTTGCTTTTTAGCTCTTTTTAGTTTAGCCGCCTAAGTGCTTATCTAGCAGTACTAACTTTAAGGTTCGTACTGCTGAGATTTTAAGCTTATCTCTGGCTTATTTAGATTCCTAATTAGCTTAATTTAGTTCCTTTGTTATTGTCTTGAGTGCTTTGTTACTTTGCCTTC
>BQNB010109777.1:11408-22685 GCA_026074375.1 Tanacetum coccineum
GTCTTATCGAATAATCCCCACACCTCCTCACCGGATAATTGTTGGTAGGCATTACGAGTTAAAATAATTGAATCAGTTTAGTCATTTGTTAAGACATTATGACTAAAAGGAGTATTAAAACATTAACAAATTTTATACTACCTCAATAATCTAGCGGACGTCGTTAGGCTTCTTTTCACAGCTCCGACGATGCTCTTCATTTTTTTTCAATGTACTATTGGGTCAAAACAATACAAAAGGAACACTCTATGGGTGTCAAATTTAATGAGTATTCATATTCTGTGAACATTAACTATAACCTAGCAAAAAGTTCAATAAACTTCATTCAGTAAGCTTCATTCACTAAACCTAATATAACGAAAAATACACGAATTAAACCTCGTAACGTATCTACAAATGAACGATTGAACAAAAATGTTATCAAACTTATACAAAACTTCATAATATGTTGTATGCATTAAAGCATCTCAATAAAACTTCATAGTTAAAGGTGAATCAACATAAAATAATCCTAATAAACAAAATTCTTATTAAATCCATTCAAAAATCATAACCTGCGTAAATTATAGCAAGAAACTTAAGAACGATAATATAACGTATATATAGGAATCAAACCTCATTGTTATCAAGTTCGTTCAAACTTTATATATAATTGAAATATATCACAAACATAGTATAAGCGATTAAAATGATTAAACGAATAATCTACATGTGTACATCAGAAAATATAGAAACTGAAACATATCGAAAATATCATGAACAGAGAGTATAAGCGATGAAAGTGAAAAACGAATACTCTACCTGCGTGCGTTAGGAAATATAGAAACCAAAACATATCACGAACACATAGTATAAGCGATTAAAGTGATTAAATGAATTCTCCACATGCGTGCGTTAGCAAATATAGAAACCAAAACATATCGAAAATATCACGAACACAGAGTATAACCGATTAAAGTGATTAAACGAATACTCTACACGCGTATGTTAGGAAATATAGAGACCGAAACATATTGAGAATATCACGAACATGGAATATAAGCGATTAAACGAATACTCCACATGCATGCCTCAACAAATATAGAAACCGAAACATATCAAAAGTATCACAAACACGGAGTATAAGCGATTAAAGTGATTAAACGAATAATCTACATGCGTGTGTTAGCAAATACAGAAACCGAAACATATCAAAAATATCTTGAACATAGAGTATAAGCGATTAAAGTGATTAAACGAATACTCTACATGCCCGCGTTAGGAAATACAGAAACCGAAACATATCAAAAATATCACGAACACAAAGTATAAGCGATTAAAGTGATTAAGCAAATAATCTATATGCGTGCGTTAGCAAATATAGAAACTGAAACATATCAATAGTATCTTGAACACAGAGTATAAGTGATTAAACGAATACACTACATGTGTGCGTTAGGAAATATAGAAATAAAAAATATCACGAACACAGAGTATAAGTGATTAAACGAATAATCTACATGCGTGCGTTAGCAAATATAGAAACCGAAACATATCAAAAATATCTTGAACACACAGTATAAGTGGTTAAAGTGATTAAATGAATACTCTACATGTGTGCGTTAGGAAATATATAAATAAAAAATATCACGAACACGGAGTATAAGTGATTAAAGTGATTAAACGAATACTCCACATGCGTGCGTTAGGAAATATAGAAACCGAAACATATCAAAAATATCACGGACACATAGTATAAGCAATTAAAGTGATTTAACGAATACTCTACACACGTGCGTTAGGAAATATAGAAACCGAAACATATCAAAAATATCACGAACACAGAGTATAAGCGATTAAAGTGATTAAACGAATAATCTACATGCGTGTGTTAGCAAATATAGAAATTGAAACATATCAAAAATATCTTGAACAGAGTATAAGCGATTAAAGTGATTAAAAATACTCTACATGCGTGCGTTAGGAAATATAGACACCAAAACATATCGAAAATATCACGAACACGGAGTATAAGCGATTTAAGTGATTAAACAAATAATCTACATGCGTGTGTTAGCAAATATAGAAACCGAAACATATTAAAAATATCTTGAACACAGAGTATAAGCGATTAAAGTGATTAAACGTATACTCTACATGCGTACGCTAGAAAATATAGAAACTGAAACATATCGAAATATCACGAACACAAAGTATAAGCGATTAAACGAATACTCCACATGCGTGCGCTGCAAATATAGAAACCGAAACATATCAAAAATATTACGAACACATAGTATAAGCGATTAAAGTGATTAAACGAATAATATACATGCGTGCATTAGGAAATATAGAAACCGAAACCTATCAAAAATATCACAAACACAAAGTATGAGCGATTCAAGCGATTAAACGAATAATTTACATGCCGGCGTTAGAAAATATAGAAACCGAAACATATAAAAAAATATTACGAACACAAAGAATAAGCCATTAAAATGATTAAACGAATAATCTACATGCGTATGTTAGGAAATATAGAAACCGAAACAGATCGATAACATCACGAATGTATAAACCGAAACACATAATATAGCTAAACGTGAAGCGATTAAAGTAATTAAACGAAGTTGAACGTAATAACCTGAAAGTTAGATATTTTGTGATGACTCTGATATGAATTGAAAAGTGATTCTTGAGAGAAAACGGTTAATAAATCTCACATAAACCAAAAAGTTGAATTTAATAAACACGCGGGAATAGTTTGTTTAAGATGTTTGTTAGAGAAGTAACACGTGTTGTTGGGTGATTACAACCAAATCACAAACATGGCATCTTTCTCTTCATTTGACATCCACTTTTAATATTAAAGATATATTTTAGAAAAATTTAGGATAAAACAAAACCACTAGATAAACTATGTATGAAATTCTGAGATACCTTGGTGTCAGTAATTGCAAAGGTGTAAAGTTGTGATACATTTATTTCAACCTTGAGAGTGAGTGCTCCAATGATTGAATCCTTAATAGTAGGTTCAGCCTTGTTGCTAACCTGATGATAACAACCCATAAAGTAAAATCAGCTCGAAAAAAGTTGATGGTTCAGTTCATTTTATTAGTCAACTAATATGTTCAACATGTTATATAACCAAGTGGTCCATGCTTTTTCATGGTAACACATATGTGACAATATTACCTCTACTACTTGTTTAGTAATACTATGTTAAACAAAAAGATAAAGTAAAACTATAACTACATAAGATGCTATTAAGGGGGTGTCTATTTCGGCTTATATAGCCGGCTAATTGCTTATTTGGTTTTGGGCTTGTGTGTCATAAGCTCATTTTTTGTGGCTTTTTTTGAAAAGTTTCGGCTTATACAAGTTCATTATGTCATAATGAACTTATATAAACCGAAAAGTTTCAAAATAAGCCACAAAAAGTGAGCTTATGAAACATAAGCCCAAAACCAAATAAGCCATAAGCCGGCTATATAAGTCGAATTTCGGCTTATATAAGTTCATTATGTCACAATAAACTTATATAAGTCGAAAAGTTTCAAAATAAGCCACAAGAATTAGCTTATGAAACATAAGCTCAAAACCAAATAAGCCATAATCCCGCTATATAAGCCAAAACAAACACCCCCTAGTTATGTGATTGTCGCCTTGTATTATAATTATGTTTTTTTGATCCTACTTGACTATTTAAGTTTCAAACAGTTTTTGGCTTGTGGATTAGGATTGAACTCTAAAAGAGAAAATACGATCGACTTAAAACTACAATGCAATGAAGGTTGCCTTCGTTACTCTGCTCCACCAAGTCCTTACGTAACTACGCAAAATTAAACATGAAGCTAAATAAAAAGTTAAAAAAAACAATAAGATTTTGTTTTGTGATTTGCATACTTATGTGACAACCGGCAATTTTCAAAACTTTAAATGACTATTTTACCTTTCGACTTTTCGCGTCCGACTTGACTTTTTGACTTTTTGACCTTTTACTGTCACATAAAAACGATTACCGCGTAACCGATAATTTTTTGAAACGCATTTAAATACTAAATCATATTTATTATTACATATCTCTCATTTACAAATTTATTTTTCTAATTTATTTGACTTGAAAACGAGAAGATATCTCGTAAATTGTGAAAAATCGCACACAACGCGTACCGACACGAAAATATTTAAATTATATTTAATTATCACAATTTATTTAATAATTTATTTAACATTTTATTCAAAAACATTTATTAAATGTGAACCCGGCCTTAGATTAAACATCCGTCTACGTGCTCTACGTATTTTATTATTTTACATAAGTATCTCATATGTTGTAATTTTATTTTTAACGTTTACGTTTAATCTTCGTGGTTGCGCCCAAACACTTGCATTTTGACACTTTATGTCTTTTAACCTAAATAAACACGCAGCTCTTCTGCAGATCTTCGGTGACACAGCTCCCGTAAAATGAACCGTTCCTTTAACACCTAGTTTTCTGGCTTGTTGTGTCATCTCCGGCAAAGCTTCATTATTTCGGACGACTTTAACTTTCACTTCGTTCGTACGTTTATAGGTAAGGAATATATACTCTCACATATATTTTTTTTCAAAAGTATAGAATTATGAAGTGAATCATGAACCAAATCCTTTTGACCATAGTTAGAGAAATAGTCTTAGTTTTTGTTGTCGTCGAGAAATAAGAACTAAACGAAACATAAGAAATAAAATATAAGTATAGTAGTATCCCTACATCTGAGTTTAACATGCACGTTATCAAAGATGTGAATTTGAAACTATTTTCGAAACAAACCCTTATAGTTTTGGAATGAGACACAACAACCCTTAAAGTTTACTACATGTCATTAAAAGTCCCTCATGATGACTTTTACCCTTATATTATATTAAGTATATTAAATAGTTATAATATGCTTTTGGTGTTTTCTCAGCTATAAAGAAAAAAAAGGTTGCATATGATTGAAAATTTATAAGACGTCGCACAAGTTTAATTTGCCACTTAAATTTCATTACTAGTTTGACAAGTGAGGTTATGTGGTTAGAAATTGAGGCGTGTGTACACTTGTACTTTTATTAATATTAGCATCGTTAATATATTTGTTAGGTGATCGAGCATTTGTGACGTTCGATCTTTAAGGACGTTGAGGATCAATGTGAGTTTATAGCCCCTCTTTCACTTGTTTTACAATTATTTTACAAATCTCGGGGGAGAATACATGCTCATTACAACTTGTTTACATACTTGTTTACATACTCATACTCATTTACAAACTCGGTTACTTGATTTATATCATACTCTCTTTCTACTTATGGATTTAAGTATTTAAAGCTGTTTATGAATACAATGGTTATCTTTTCATTGGACACAAGTATTTCTGGTTATCATCTCATGTTTACGTGTTGCCTAAGTAGCGATTAGACCACTCAATGCCCGAAACTATCATGAACTGTTAATTACGGATTGTAAGCGTGAATGTTATAAATAGATCTATTGGGACTAATTATCCCTATCCGGGTGAGTAGCGCTCACTGTGCCGGTGTACCGGACAACGGGTATATATCATGTCAATTTCATTTGGTGTCTTGGTCAGACACCGGTAGGGCAGAAATACATTTGGCATATTATATGCTACATAAATTAGCTTCTGTGTCATGAGCTTAGCGCAACAGTAAATACGTTTTATGTGATGATGTATCTGTTATATAGTCATATATTTTAAAAATCTTGTGGTCCACACTACTTTGTTGAACATTACTGATTATTAAACATTTTTTTATTATACTGCGGTGAAGCTGTAGACATTATTCTCTTTTGAATTCAATATTTACATTTACAAAAATCTATGAACTCACCAACTTTATGTTGACATTTTTAAGCATGTTTTTCTCAGGTGGATTAGATGCTTGGATTACTTGATGTGCATTGGGGTCTAAATTGACAGGATTCCATTCATGGATTTCTACTTACATTCAAATGATCAAATCTCATTGTATTGTTTTCAAGCTTTTTATTGTGATGAAATTATGAGACGAATGTTATATTAATTTCAAGAAAATCAACGAGATTATTTTCAAACGACACATTAAAAGGTCATTCTCTTGAATCTTGTGCTGTTGTATTATGAAGTAACACTCCCGGACATATTTGCGTTGCGACTCATTTTTGGAGGTGTTACAGATTGGTAGCAGAGCACTAGTTATAGAGAACTAGGTTGCATATTTTACCCTAGACTATAACCGTTTTAGCAACCATTGCATCACATCAAACATTTTCAAAGTGCATACACACTACGTGCTTATTTGCTTACATTACGTGCTGCATTAAGTGCTTACATATCATACATATATATATAATATATATATATGCTTGCATCCTTTGCGTAGATCACGTGTTTATTTATATAAGAGTTACTTATATAAATACCAGGACGTTTCTTAAGGCATTGCGAGTTGCACAATGGCCTCATTTTATTTTATTTAGACATTGTGGGTTGCACAATGGTCTCATTCTACTCTCAGACATTGTGAATTACACAATGGTCTCACTTCGTTCTCAGGCATCGTTAGTTGATCAATGGTCTTTAAGAATATTATTTTCTTCATAGTTATATACAATATCGTATCTTAAGACATTGTGAGTTGCACAATGGTCTCATTTCGTTCTCAGACATTGTAAGTTAATCAATGGTATATAAGAATATTTTTTCTTCATAGTTATATGCAATATCGTATTACCCGAAGACCGTCATAATTTTTGTTTACATGGGATTATATATAAATCTAAGTATTACAAGTCTTGTATGGGCGGGACTTGTAATAGGAAGATTTATAGGATAGTTGCTATGTTAACAAAACCCGTCACAGTTCTGTCTACATGGGATTATGTATGAATCCGAATGTTACAAGTCTTGTATGGGCGGGACTTGTAATAGGAAGATTGATATGAAAATCGTTATGTTGACTCGTTCATAGAGACCTTTACTTTATTTACTCTAACCGAGTACTCATTGACTATCTTGAACTCTATGTTAATCTCGCCCGGTAGTTTTTACTCCCCGTCTCCGAAGACGAGTTTGGAACACTCGTCCCATACTCATTAGAGCACATGCATCGTCATGTCATCCATCACCTTGAAAGTTATGTGGGTACGCGTATTGCATCGGGAATTATTAAGTAGGATGATTTATGATCTATTTATTTGAAAGGATTGGGACGCCTCTTCATTTAAATAAATAAATTGTAAATCCCCGAACCATAAGTTTATCAATTCATTATTTACATAAATTGGGACGCTTCTTTATGCAAATAATGAATTATAAATGAGTGGGCTTAATAATATCCGATATGAGACGAGTAAGGACCTGAACTCAATCATCACCGAAATTCTTTAAAAGGTCTAGAGACGCAATCGTGTCTTACTATTCAGCAGAATCTTAAGGCCTCGCTTGGAACTATCTTATCTCATTCTTAAGTTATTACTTTTGCGATTGCAAATCCTTGCAATCATGAACTGTCTGTGGAGCTAACAGACTGAGTACCATATTCCGCCGTCTATCGCATGAGCTCTCCCGCGAGCTCCTCCCATTTGTTGAATTTTTATTCTGGGGATATTGTTTCTCGGAGGGTCCTCACCCTCTGCATCCCATCACCATTTGTTATAGTTATTGTCGTTATGGTTGCTATCGTGGGCCCTGGAGTGGTCCCAACTGGTACAACTTCATCCAATTGAGGATGCAAACCCCGTAAACCAGATAAACACTTATCGACAAAACAGACAGTCGAGTTATCCATTTCGGGCCACTAGTACGAAGACTTAGGTCGCGATATATCCTAGTACTGCCAAGTAAGTTGGGTACTTACATCCATAAGCCACGTTGATGTGAATCATCGAACATTACAAATAGCAGAAACGAGACTCCGTCCTCGGACATTCAGAAACTTATACAAACATACTCACGCGACTACACCTTATTCTTGATGTTTTCACTATTAAGAGACTTTCCTCATGACGCGGTTATATCAGGCATAAGATCTGTAATGATATTTTTGAGATACCTGTTTTGATGGATTAAATATCCTGGTCAAACTTAGCCAAAATTTTTGGTATATGGAGAAGTGTCGAAACAACAAATTTTTGCTGAATAAAGTTATCAGCGTCTGGTTTAGAACGAGTTTATTAAATCTTAAGTCTTTTCTTGGTCACACAATCGGTTAACACAAATTTAATCTCGGGACGAGATTTCTTTAAGGGGTAGGTACTGTAACATCCAGGAATTTTCATAATTTTAAAGGACTATTTTAACCTTTGACCCTTAAAATCTGACTTGACTTTTTGACTTTTGGTCTTTTATTGTCACATAAAAACGATTACCGCATAACTGGTAAAATTTTCGGAACATATTTCAATAATAAATCGTATTTATTATTACACACATCGAGTACAAAGTTATTTTTAACTTATTTGATTCGAAAACGAAAAAAGGATATATATTAATTCATAGTTGATTTATCAAAAACGAACCACTAAATCACGTTTTCACGATTCGGACCTAAAAACAATTTGATGTAAAATGATATTTTAGACAACTTTTTAGTTTTATCCGAGACTTGAAAACAAGCAGAAGAGGGCTAAAACAGCCTCGCAAAGTTTTGAAAACTACACACAACGGGTACCGACACACAAAAATAAATAAAATTATTTTTAATTATCACTATGTATTTAATAAAAATATTAAATAAAATCATTTAACATTTTATTCCAAAAGCGTTGTTGTTAACGCGAATATTCGAGTTGAAATCCATTATTATTTCGGACAAGGGCGTAACCGGGTCACTAAATAAATAATAAATATTTTTATAAATGTTATAAAAATATTTATGAAATACTATCAAGTAAATACTCATTTTTATCGGAAAAATGATCTGGAAAACAATGGCGCAAGTTTCGTATTTTGAATCATCTATTAAGTCGCTCAAACGAGTCCCGAACCATTATTTACCAAAATTTACATTTTTGGTCCCTGTGAAAAATTTATAGAATTCACCCTCAACTTATTGAGACATGTCACTTTTATATAAAAGTTTTAATATATATATATATATATATCATTTTCATATATAAAAATCAACACACACACAAATACACATCACTCTCTCTCTCCCTCAATATTTTCGGCCGCCCTTCACCGCCGCCGAAAAAGTTTTCGGCGGACTTTTTCGGCCGAAACCAAAAGTGTTCCTCGTTAACCGATCTATCCGACCCACTAGGTCACTCGCCGCCACGCGCCGCCCCCTCCTCTGGCTGCCTCCCCACTGACGCCACCATAACACCACCACCATCATCTCCACCTCTATCTTTATCATCAACCACTCATCACCACTATCTCCTAAAAATCCCAACCACCGCAAGGGTGTGATGGTTTGACCGGTGCACCAAAAGGGTGCGTCGGGTTTGCTATACAACCACCCCTAGGGGTGCGTTTGGAGTGGAAACCACCCTATAAGGGGTACGTTCGGCTTTCTTTCGAGTGTAAAACAGCCACAAAAGGGCGTGTTTGTTTCTGGGGTGAAAACCACCATAAGGGTGCGTTTTGGTTTGTTAAAAACGCCCCAAAAGGGTGCGTTCGGTTAGGTTTGGCACAAAAAGAAGGGTGGGTTGGTTTCTACATGCACCAGAGGTGCGTTCGGTTTCTGTTCAGGCCCGCAAGGGTGCGTTTTGGTTCTTATATCACCAAAAGGGTGCGTTTGGTTTTGTGGTATACACCCCGAGAGGGCGCGTTCGGCTGTTAAACAGCCCATAGGGTGCGTTTGGCTGTTAAAACAGCCCACAAGGGTGTGTTTGGCTTAACAGCCCACCCACAAGGGTGCGTTTGGTTGGCTGTTACCGCACACGGGTGCGTTTGGTGTTGATAAAAATCATAAAGGGTGCGTTTGGTTATGCAGAATTGCACAAGGGGTATGTGTGGTTGGGCAGTCGTTGCACAAGGGTGCATTTGGTGGGATAGTTTCACCACCGAGGGTGCGTTTGGCCGTTCTTGACACCGAAAGGGTGCGTTTGGCAGCCATAACACCATGTAGGGTGTGTTTGGTTTTGTAGGTTGCACCAGCGAAGGGTGCGTTGGTTTTGTGGGTTGCACCAGCGAAGGGTGCGTTTGGTTTTGTGGTTTACACTCCGAGAGGGTGCGTTTGGCTGTTAAACAGCCATAGGGTGCGTTTGGTTTGCTGGTGCGTTTGAGTTAGCAGAAACACCCAAGGGGTGTGTTTGGGTGAGCAAAAACGCCCAAAGGGTGCGTTTGGGATAGCAAGAAACCCAAACAGGGGTGTTTGGGACAGCAATAGAGGTGTTTGGTTGGGCAGATTGAAACTAAGAGTGCGTTTGGTTTTATAAGACGACAACAATAGGTGCGTTGGGTGCGTTTTGTTTATATAAATCAACAATAAAAATATCGTGAGATTTTACAAATATAAACCGGATTAAATGGTGGTTAATGGTTAAATAAATATGTTATATATTATTTGATCTCGTCTAATATTATATATATTGATCACGCGAGAAATTGTAACACGGATTGATTGAAAAAGGGGATTAAGTTATATAGTTTAAGAATATTAATTTGTATTATACAATAACCCAACAAACGAATGAAAACTATACTTTTACAATGAGACGATTATTTTAGCCACAATCCGTCGAGGAAACGAAATATAAATTTATAAAATATTATTTTTATATTTTATAAGTGTCAACTAAAAGATAAGGTCATAATTTTTGTAAAAGCTTTCCAAACATCGTTTGTTTAATTTTTAACTTTAAGAGGTGAGTTTACTTTTATGCAAAGACTTTTTGTTAATTAAATTGGTGTCGAAATATTTGTTTTCAATTATTTTCTCACACTTATTATATAATACTTGCAAAGTATTATATACTTTATATTAATCTTTGGATTGTTTGTCTTTATTATATAATTCACTGTATAAGTTATATATTTTCATATGTAATATATACGGAATATATTACACACTTTGCGTTCGCTTTACAAATTATTTATTTAACCAACCACCAAACTATTACAACTTTAAATCTAAATCTTTTATCAACGTGACACGTTGACATAACCATTCATCAGGAAACCCAAATACATTATCCTAGGCTAGTGGGACTTAGCAGTTAAGTTAAGCTGCAACTTCTTGGTCGAGCCGTTCCAGTTTTCGTTTCGTCTTGTACTCAATGTGTACATTCCCGCCAATCGTTCTTCATCACATCGATGTGAGTTTATAGCC
>BQNB010109778.1:0-22685 GCA_026074375.1 Tanacetum coccineum
TCCAAACCAAGCTCATGAAACCCTAATTTCATGTTTTTGCTTAATCTATAAGCTAAACTTGTAAACTATTGTTGTAATCTATCCTAATAAGTACTTTATTAATTCTTGAAAGAATTTAAACTTAAAACCTGTGCGTTTTCATTTTAAAACCCTAATTCGACCCGTTTTGGTTTCTAGCTTAACGAATCATTATTTTGAATTTTTGTTACGTTAAACCTTTATATTTTAGCTTATATTAATAATCTATAACCTGTAAATTACTTTTCATATTGAAAAATATCATTATTATGGATTTTGGACTAAAAACGATACATTTTTCATGCAAAAAGGGTATATATCGTAACTTTCTGAAACTTATAACTAAAGGGACTGAAAATGTCATTTTATCAAAGTTATAACTATAGGAGTCTATTATGTTACTTTCCAAAATATAAGGTTTACTTTGTACATCTTTTAAACTAGAAGGACCAAACTTGTAAAAGTGAAAACTCCAAGGGTATATTTTGCTATTTTTCATTCTTAAGGGTCTAAAATGTAACATTTTGAAAAAGTGTAGAAATGTGTTCAAAACCTTATAAGACATAACTTTAATTAACGCTTGACGTGCTTATCATTTCTAGTTATTGAGCAAAACGCTTAAAACCAATTATGTTATAATTATTATATAATTCATCATCAATGTCCTTTTAAAAATCTTGTCCCGAATCTATATCATACCACAATACTAAGGAGATTCATACTAAGGGGTTTAATCTTGGTATTACGTTCTGACTGAGTTGTTAGGTTTATGATTTAAAGTGCCCTTGCTCCTCAAACGTTTACTGAATGACCTCTGAATTATGATGGCCTGAACGGTGATACAATAATTTCAAACTTATAACAATATTAAACTCTTAGAATCAAAGTTCTAGAGTACAATCTTCCTAAGACTCGACATATTTTCCCAGGATACGTGATGAAGCTGCTTTCTTTCAAGTTGATATACTTTCCACCCGAGTAGATAACGTCGTACTACCATACATACGCCTTCGTATACCATACAGACGCCATTCCCTTTGTATACTTTTGTCGTTAATGAGATCTCCTGTTAAGGTGAGTTCATTGCCTCAGCTTTTAACTTATTTACATGCACAATACTAGGGAGCTTCATATTAAGGGGTTTCATCTTGGTATTACGTTCTGACTAAGTTGTTGGGTTTACGATTTAAAGTGCCCTAACTCCTCAAACGTTTACTGAATGACCTCTGAATTATGATGGCACGAACGGTGATACAATACTCCATAATAATTCAATCAAAGATATACATTATACTTTATAAAGTTTTGAAACATAACAATCAAACTAAGACTTGATATATTACCCCAGGTGGCGTGTGACAAAACTGTTACTTTCATTTCATATACCTTTGCTATCAATCAGATTTCTCTATTCTGTTAAGGTGAAGTTCATAACCTCGCCTTTACTTATTTACATGTTTTATAAACCCACGAGGGGGATACATGCTTGTTTACAAACTCTTTTATCTTATAACAATGTAATTACTTTTCAAGGACTTAGTGAAGTTCATAACCTCGCTTTACTTATTTACATGTTTTATAAACCCGCGAGGGGGATACATGCTTAAACTAAGAATTTTGGAACAACATGATTATTTTACTATGAATGCAAGTGTTTTTCCAACTGTATGCTATCCAGATATATTATTGCCTAAGTAGCTTCTAGTGCCATTATTTCCATATCATAAACCATTAATTGCTTACGAGTAAACGTGAACATTGTGAATAGATCTATTGGGAGTGACGACTCTTGTTGGTATACTTATGCTTGTGGTAGCTAAACGCACTATATTTGACTCAATGGGTAACTTTGGCAAGTTACCTTTCCACGGGGACATTTGTTCCTCAACCAATGTCACTACGGTGATTTTCCCCGTTAACGTATTGATGTCATGAGCTTAGGTGCAATAATAATGTTACCGTTTTTCCATGATAATTGTATTCGTTGCAATTATTACCATTAAGATGACTTGCATTCAACTGTTCTCCATAATAATGTTGTTCTCCAAGATAATGCTCTTTTCCATAATAATACTGTTTTCCATAATAATTGTGCTTATGCAATTATTACACTATATTTTGTATTCAAACTATTTACCATAAACCTATGAATTTAACTCTCATATATATAAAAAAACCTTTTATAAAAATTATTATATTTATTTGTGTATTATTATAAGTCCTAAGAGCAACATTATTTTTTAAGTTGCTTCCAAAGGCTCCCTCGGCTTATCGTCGTATTATTTTCTTGACTTTCAGTCCACTTAATTCTCGTTAAGTGCTATCGTGGACCCTCTCTATAAATGTTTATACATTTTTCGGGTGGAATGCATGATCATTATTGCTTTATGAAGTATTTTGGACTATTTGAGCTTTTTGAATTATTTGGACATTTTTTGGACTACATAAGACATTTTGGACTATTTGGACATTTTTGAGCATTTTGAATTATTTGGACATTTTTGAGCATTATGGACTATTTGGACATTTTTGAGCATTTTGGACTATTTGAACATTTTTGAGCATTTTGGACTATTTTGGACATTTTGAGCTTTATTAGACTATTTGAACTATTTTTGAACTTGATAAATGCTTTTGTGTATTTGCAGATCTCCGTTTTACTAATTATTTGGGGGATTAATATTACATCACGATGAACTGATTTTTATATCTGTCGGTTAGCCATATTATGACTTTACGTTTAATTTTGATATAGACATGACTTTATTAAAGTGAGGGACTTTACGTTATTATTTTTATATACAATGTCTTTACTTAATCTAGACTTGCGTTATTATTTGATTGACGCATGAATTTATTAAAATTGAGACTTTGCGTATTATTTTTATATACGCATGACTTTACAAAATTGTTGGACTTTACATATTATATTTCTAATATGTAAGACTTGGTTAATAATGGCTTTGCGTATTATTTTTATATATGCATGACGTTCATTTGAGACTTTACGTATTCTGTGTGAATACGTAAGATGCATAGATATAGTGTTGGGTGGGGCTGAACCGATCCTAATCACCTCACGTCATTAATGTCCCCACATTGGGTTCCTGTTCTTATCCAATTTATACGTACTTTGTGCGCTCCACTGTTCAGGAGTGTAAGTATTATGGATAGTGCTATTAGAGGTCGGCCAACCTCTCGTTCCTCGATTCTCATGGAATTGCATAATAATTATATATAGGGGCAGTCGTTCATTTGTGCATTAACACTATATATTTGCATGTCATTTTAATTTATTATTAACCAAGTGGCTTTGATCATTTAGACTTTTTATTATTGGACATATCTTTATATCATGGAATTGTGTGTGAATTTATACGATACAAGTCTTGTATGGGCGGGACTTGTATTGGGATAAATTCATATGACTCTGGCCATGATGTCTTCTTTTATAAACTATATTTTGAGACTTGTTCATTATCATGGAAGTGTAGGTGAATGTATTTATATTACAAGTCTTGTATGGGCGAGACTTGTAATAGGATAGATTCAAGGACTCTTGTCATGAGGACTTATTTATAAATAAGGTTTTTACTATATTTTCATAAAACCCGTGCACTAACCAACTATTTTCATAGTTGACCCATTTTCTCTTGCATTTCAGGTGATCGCCAGTAAGTTATCTTTTGAAGGCATGCATCATGAAGTCTTACCATATCGCTCTTTCAAACTTTGAAATGTCAAGATGAGGCTTTTGTGACCTTAAAAACTTATGTTTTAAAGCCGATGTTCGGCTAGGACAAATATTGTAATAATGTACTATTTCTTTCGAATTAATTTATGGTATTGTACTTTATTGGTCATTATGCCTTGTGCCTTGAGCTGTCTCATCCATTTTTTTGCTTTAGCGGCGGGTGTTACACTACTTTTTTATTTGTTTGGGAACCTTCAATCTATTCAAAGCTAAGGGACGTTGTCGTTCTTTACTTTTGATGATTGTGAATGCAATCAAACTAAACTGGGTATTGTTCTTAGAGTCTAAAGATGAATGTATTGGGTGTAAACTTGAACTTAAGTAAAAAACCGATTGAATACTACTGATTGTCCTATTGTTTATTTGGCCCCACACATCTAACCAGGCTACATATAATCATTGTAGCGAATTTGAAAATTTTCAATATGAGAGCTTTTCTGAACAACATGGAACATCTTATAGCTTTTCGGATCCTTCCACTTCTCAATCCAATGAGACTGTTGAAAGGACAAACCGGAAGTTACGAAAGATGAGTCGTGCAATACTTGATGAGCAGTCCATTCTACAAAAGTGTTGGTGTCATGCCTTATATACCACTTCTTATATTTTTAATAGGGTTTAAATTATAAAAACCATTAGCAAAACCAATATGGAAATACTTAGGAATAGGAAGCCATCACTAGAGTACTTTAGGGTCTTTGGTTGTATGTGCTTCATACTTAACACCAAGGAATGCCTCACCAAGTTTGACTTAAAGTCTTACGAAGGTGTGTTCTTAGGATACTCTCAAACTAGCAAAGCATACATAGTTCTTGAAAATAAAGAGTATTGAGGAATCTCTCAATGTAACCTTTGATGAGAGCTTGTCTGACCCTAAATCATCTCCTACAGTAGAAGATGATGGGATCAATGAACATACAGTTCAAGATCATAATAGGTCTCCATCATTACATGTTAATGATTCGGAAGAAGGCTATCCTAAAGTGTTTAGAAGATATAGGTCACCATAGAAAAGTTGTAGAGAGTTGAATAAGAGATCACTTTGATCACAAACAAAACAAGATTAGGATTTTTGCATGACATTTTCCAAAATGCAAAGTGCATAAGTCTAAAAAAGGTTGTTTATGGTTGTCATGCACCATAGAATATAGAATTGAAAAGTCTTGCTAGAGATCTAGAAAGTTGTTTGCAATATTGCATGGTCTTTATAAATGCTCTTAGAGCTTATTTGAATTATGTGCTTAGGACTTATGTGAAAGGCATAGAAGTAAAACAATATTGTTGTTTTCTGAGATGAAGGATTATGATGTATATGCATATGCCAAATAATGTTGATTTGTCTGGATTCTACATATAATTCTTTTTGTGCAATGACATTGAAATTTGATTTCATTTGCAATATTGTTGTTAACCATCAACTCACAAGATTAAATTTGTGATCATTGATATACTCAGAACATTGCATGTTCTATCACACTTGGTAGACATGAAAGATAGATTAATCAAATACCAAGACAAAAAAAATTACTTTGGATCACAAATCCATTGTGTTGTAATGTTATGTTATGTCTACTTGTCCCCTAATTTATAGTGAAAATTTGCATGCTATGTTTGTATTAGGGTAGATAGAAAAGATATAAAATTTATGGAATACATACAAAACCAGTTACTAGTTAAAGAAATTGTCTTTAAATTGAATTTGGTATGGTTATTCATAACATACAAAAATACATAATTAAGAAACATGATAATATGGAACTCTCATCCAAGATTCTAAGAATTTGCCTTACATTGCTATTGGCAAATGAAAATTATAAATGTTGACAAACAACATGTTGAACCATAATTATGAGATATTATGCATTGCAACACATGATGCATGCATAATGAGTTATTAGTTCTTACTTTTGCAAACACAAAATAATCTAAAATAATTAAAATACACAATAAAGTAGGTTTGATAACTTGGAAAACTCATACGAGGTCTTAAGTATTTTCCTTGCAACGTGATATGACAGATTGCAACACTGAAGTTTTACAATCCTCTTAGGCAGAGTACCTAATCGTTGTAGTGTAGTATAGGCAAGACTCAGGGGATTTATCATACTTTAGGGGAATGTGAGGTAGGTTCGAATTGCATGTCACTAAGATCTAAAGGTTGAGGGAAGAGTATTTTTGTATTTTTATAATTTTTTAAAAGAAAGTAAAATCCAATTAATGTGAGAGAGGGGTTTTAACTAATCTAAACTACTCCTAATTATTAAGAAGAAAAAGTAAAATTGGTGTGGATTTGTAAAGGTAAACAAACGTGTTCACTTAATCATGCACGATTCCCTAGTTACTCTACCTAATTTATCGTATTGTCACACCCTTGTTAGTGTAATGTGAAGTATTCCCCTATTGAACAACGAGATTGGTCGATAACGCACGCTAGTGATTAACCTAGAAGGGCGCTACCTATCTGCTTTCATCACCTTCTATAGACACCTCACACTTTAAAATACTTATTCAATTGTATTACAATACATGTGGTTTCACTTAATTAGTTCACGTGGTTCTCTAGGATGACGTCTATGCGGAATGTCGTATATTGCTTGTTTTCTAAGGCCTAACAAAGTCAGAGGCATTTAAACTTATTAAGTAACGATAATTCTATGCACTCAATCGGATCAACTTGTAATAAAAGCATTAAAAATCATATACTAGCACCTGAATAAGTGTTGGATTCTCTCTTTCACTCGGGTGTATAATGAATTTTAACAATATAGGAAACGGGAAAATTAACACTCGCTACCTGGTATAGCATATAGATTACCATAAGCTTGATAAAGGACCAAACCTCCACCACTTTGGTGAAATCACCTAGAAAATACTATCAAAGAGGTCATTACAAGGGTTGTAACGTTAGGTGTAGGGTATGGAAAGCACGGTAAGGGATAATGGGGGATATTGTAACACCCCCAAAATACGATACGCAGCGGAATACAACATTTGGGGTGCTACATCACGATACAATCACACAAGTCATTATAAACAACTTTAAAAGAGATGTTTGTTAAATAAATTTCATTTATTTCGTTTGAAAAGAATCAGAGTACAAAGGTCCCAAAAACTAGCGTAGAAAATTTATTTCTACAAGTCACATCCACACTTCATTTCTAAAATTTTTCTATCATTTATTGTACACCAAGTTCACCGAGTCACCATCCTTGTTATCCACGTTCCGTCCCATCAAGCCATCACTAGCCCATAACCCGGAGATTCATGCTTAAAAAGGTCAAAAAAAATTGAGTAAATTATAGAGTATACACATAACAGTTTAGAACGATATTTGGTTAAACAAAAACTATAACATTCATTCGTTAAGACAAGTTATAAAATAATGTTTTCCAAACTAAAATGAGCCCGTGCACGAAATCTTAAACACATTCATCCTGTTGGATAAAATAATAGTCCGAGAAGTATGACACTTCTCTAATACTAACTACAAAATGTTGTTACAGGGTTGATCACTATGATTTTTCAAACCCGAATGTGGGTTGTCAAACCCAATAGATCTATTTAATACATTAGCATTCACCTGCAACTAGGCAACTAATGGCCACACAGTAAAAGGCATATACTCAATAGTGAATGGAATTATATTTAGTATCAAAACATATTGCATTCTCATTTTCATAAAACAGCAAGTATCCCCCTCACGGGTTAAAAACATTTAAAACACTTAAAAGCAAGGCTATGAACTCACCTTGATCGAAGGCGAAGATCAAATAATTGAAACAATCACGAACTACTCGAAGACGAGCTCAACCGCGGACCTTATATTGATGTTTTGTTTTAGTTCAATTTATTACATCGTAAGGATACGATCGGATTAGTGCGACGTCGCAACTATCAAATTAGTATAAATATACATACAATGTGTTGAAATCCTCTTGCGCGTCCTTGGATCCTAAACTCATCTTATTGGAGTTACGATCTTTCGTCGCATTTTTTTTATACGTTGCTAATCGAATAACTTTACTATTTTTGGAAAACTTTTTACTTTTAGAAAATTACATATTTTCGGAAAGTTACCATTTTAGTATGGGTCTCGTCTTATAATTATATTTATAATTATATTTTGTTATTATAGTCTTGACATTCAATTTGATTATCGTTTATCGTATCGGTTTATATTTGAATATTTCAATAGTTTCTTTTTTTTGAATCTTCTTTATTCATACAATCGTTAAGTTTAAATTTCACACTTGTAATAAAGTTGCGTTTAGTTTTGTTTTACATTCTGACATAGTTTAGTATCATACCCGTTGGAACGTTTAAAAGTCAACGTTAGACTTTTATTTTGGACTTTTGACTATATATATATATATATATATATATATATTTAGAGAGAGAGAGAGAGTGTTTTAGGATTCAAATGAGAATTTTCTTAAAAAAGAAGGATAAGAAGGTAACTATAACAGCATATCCGAGATGTAATCTGATTTAAATTGATGCATCTATATAATCTTAGAAGCATTTTATAATGTCATAATGTGTTTTCTAGCTTTTAATTAGATGCATATACGTATTTTAGATGCATTTCATGATTTCTCTTATTTTTTGGTCCTCTACATGTGCCAAAATCATGAAAATCAATTTGCACCATCTACACATCAAATTAACTTTCGAAACTCTATATGGTGCATCTAGATGAATAGAAATGCATCTAATGAAATGTCATTGCATCTCATAATGTGTGGTTTTAGTCACTTCCACAACTTCTTATTTTAATTTACTTCTCTACAGGATCCATACCTATATATATTTATATATATATATAATTAAATTGGACACGCTCAAAAACGACCTATTATATCACACTTTCACGCCTCAGGGTCTCCAAAGAGATTTAAGCAAAACGACACTCCCGGAAACTTTTTGATTTATTCAAAATGCGCCAAAAAAAAACTATTTTCGGACCTCCATAATTTCACCCTACGAGATTTCCTAAAATAGCTTATAATGATATGCCATATCGTCAATCACCCAACAACCCAGATTTTAATCTAAATCTACGCAGTTTTCGCTTCGGATTTCATCACTTGCTTCACTCGATATAATTTAACAATCGTGAAATGCAAAACAAACTTAACAATATTATAATAAGGATAATCGCAATGCTATATATAAGCAAAAATAAATAATCGAAATTCGTATTTCTGTGTCTTTGCAGAAGACTCGAACCGAACCCAACAACCAAAAACGAACATTTTTCCAATTAACCAAGCTTTCAAAAGTGATTATCTACCCACTATAAACCCACTTACCAACCGGAAACACTTGAATCAAACCCTAACTCCAACTAGAAAAATACCCATTGCATGTTATATATTTTTGGTGGAAAACGTAGGAAATAACGAGGGGATTAAGAAAATATAACTTGATCCGTGTTCTGCATGTGATTTTCCGGCGGAATGGTGTGGCGTGGTTGGAGAGTGGTGGGACCCGGCGGTGGTGTAGGAGGAGGACAAAGGAAACATTTTTTAAGTGAAAAATAGAAGTATAACTTGGTTTATATAGGATTTTAGTTTGGCCATTTGACACAAATAGTCCCTCCATCCTTTATTTCTTTCAAATTTAATACATAGGGGCGTTCGTTTGGTTTGTTTATTAACCGACCACAACACTTGCTAATTACTTTCGAAATTATTTTTATTTCGTCCCACTCTATTTTGTTTAAAACATTTAATAAAATGTGTAAACCAAAGTTGCGAGATCATTCTTCCGTGACTAAGTTTATTTACGTCACACTTAATTTAGTTCAAAATATTTAATGAAAATATTAGCTCACGTCAAAATAAAGTTTTGACTCGGTTTCGACTAACTCGAGACGAGGACGATAAAATACAAATTGTCATCATAAAAATAATAACGAGGCGCGTCGAAATTTCTACAATACTCAAAACGCTTAACGGTCGCGCGGTCAAATGTTGACTCGCGAAACGAAAAAAAGTAAAATTTTCTAAATTTCGTTCGTAATAAAATACGAAAATAATTATTCTTGACAATTAAAATTTTAAATGTCGACGTTCGTTCTCATGAACTTATAAAATAATAATTATGACGTCGAATTCACGATCGTCATACGCGTCGTAAAACTCGGGTTGTTACATTCCACCCACCTTAAGGGAGCGTCGTCCCGGTACTCGTCCTTTCTTACTCGTCTTAATTTCACTTGCAGTGAAATGGTTTCCTCACTATCGAGCGGACTCACGTGCTAGAACGCACAAAGATCACACATTATAATACTCGTCTTGACTATTTCAGATGGAAAGTCAATGAAACAAATGGTTATTTATACAATCAAGAATCAAAAATATAATCACAATTGCTTTTATCGCAAGAGACAAAATAAGCCACGGAACATATCCTGGAAAACATAAATTGCGTTGTTTTTAAACGAAAGACTTTAAACGAAAGATCAACCCAAATCTTAGTTGGGTGATCATTCCAACAAAACAAAACGCACACCCTTACACAAAACTAAAACATACGTCGCTAACTAAAATCAAAACATACGTCAACAATCGAAACCAAAATACTCATCAATATTCAAAACCAAAATACACATGTCGCCCTTTCGGTCTTATTTAATAATGCCCCACCGGTTGCGAAAAATATTCCGGAGTACATATGACCCCATCAAACGCATTATAACACTAACATATAAAATCACATAATCAATTAAGCACATTTTCGCCTTTTCGTCATTTTTGAATGAATCTATATTTATGTCCTAGCTTTATTATGCATTTACGTCACACTTGATTCTTAACCAAAGCATGTGATAATTATCACATATCGTGCTTGCTTACTACAAAGCTTTAGTAATGGCCATGCTCATCACGCGGGTTCAACCTAACCGATCAATTGCTCATTATACCGGGCTTGCCATATGACCAAGCTTCTTGGTAATGATCTTGATTTAATCACGGCTAGGTTTTTGCCAACCATAGTCATGCTTGTGGGTTAACAAGCCACAATCGACAATGGACTATCTGGCTTGTGTAACTTTAATCAAAACTTATCTACATTCGGGTAAAGGTTATCACTCACCACTACAGTCCTAAGCCATATTCACAGCTACACAAAGGCGACATAAGCGGCTTCACTCCCATTCCAAAGCACATAGCACAGAAGACACTAAAGTACTTAATTCGGCGGCGGATTATTCCGACTTGGAAAACTCATTTGTTAAAAGTACAAATTGAAACAATCAAGTAAACAATTGAGCATACATGGGCTTGTTGTCGTTTGACAAAAATTAATTTCTACGTATTCCGCACCTGCGTACTAGCATAGTCGACACGGCCTAAGGGCATCGCATCTAATTCCTAGCGACTCAACTATTTAAGACGGATAATTACACACACTCCTAATTCTAATTTCCGGTTCGCTTAATGGTGTTAGTACTTGGTTTGTTTTTTCCAGGAAGGGAACGGATGTCGCCCATTCGGCTGGAATCTCCCAATCTTTTCACCTCCTTATACGCACACTAAGTAATTCCGTCAAGGAGTAAGGATCACATATACCTAAACCTTAAGTCAGTGAGTCGTTAGTGCCTTATTCTTATCCTGACGATTCCAGGGTACATTAACAACACACTACCAACTTATTCTCCATTTCGGGAAAAGAAGTCTTCTTTACGGCCATCAGTTGATACACCATTGGCAACATACTTCTAATGTAGGAAAAGTCTGCTCCATTTCTCATTTTTCATCTTTGGGACTATTCATCTTGGGTTCCACCCACCTTGGGAATCTTTACATCTTCAAGAGGATCTCTTCTCGGTGTCGGTATCGGATTTACAACCTTGATAACTAAAATCCACCATTTCTTACTAGCATACCGACCACATATGGTCTTGACACGTCTTCATAACAACCACTGATCTTCATTACCATGGACTAGACTTCACTCCTTTCTAGACACACTCGTTTCGAACAATACCGTTGGTATTTTCCCTTTGGGACGACTCGGTCATAACGACTCGCATGAGACTCTCTCCATGCAGTAAATAGGAGTAGGGTTACTTGCATAAGAGTCCGTAGCAGGGGTAAATTATTTTTCTCCTTCCGAAAGCTTGGCCCAACCAATTATCCTAATTATCAAGCATTTTAAGGGTGACGAGTTGCCCGACATAGCGTGGTTCATCCTAAATTATGCATAGTTTATCAAGTTATGCATAATTGAGGACCAAACGACATCATGTCCATCCTCGTCAAAACGTTCCTTTTTCATACACTACACGCGTAAGTTATTTCCTCAATAAAAAAAAATTAAAATACAATAAAAATAGGATTGTTTCAAAAGAAAGAAAAGAAGATAACATCATTTCATCTTCCATTCTTATTATTTTAAAAAGGAAATTATTGTTATTTTTATTTATTTATTATTTTTTTTTGAAAGAAAATTTATCTGACACCATAGGGTCAGTTTATGAAATTTGAAAACACATTTTTCCATTGTTTACACAAACAGTTTATACAACAAAATCAGTACAATTCGCGCAACGACATTTGTCCAACACACAAATTTGTTATTGCAATTCCACAGTTTCAAAATCATCAATCTACAAAACATCATTTAATACAGTTTGGTCAATGTTCACAGCAAGTTACAAAAATAATACCCACTCATGGACTAGGCAAGCAAGTATCATACACGTGCGAAAGATCCACCAACCGGAATCATTCCACACTCAGGGTTAAGTCGATCTCTTAATAAGTCAAATGTCTTGAGGTAACTACGACCTCCAAGCGCCACTTAAGTGAACACACATTAACTCTCCTAGAGTTCTAAATCCAAACAATGACTAAAGAATGCACAATCACCACATCGGTGATGAGATAAAACTCTAAGGCAACAATAACCCTCAATCCTAGAAACCTAAATCTTGAAATCCTCCTACTTACTAGTCCATGGAAGATAAAAGTATGAGGTTTTTGTCTACGGAAAGCATTTCGAGTATAATTTCCAAAAACAGAGGGCCCACTACCAAGAAAGTTTTGGATCTAGGGTGAAATTACCATTTTACCCCTATTTATTAAAGCCGCCAATTTTTCCAAAATTTTGTTGGCATTCTAGATTTGATGAGACAAAATAAATAAAAGAATGAAACATAAGGACTAAATCGTCAAGATTGGAATTCTACAAGCTGGTGGAGAATTATGGAGATGTTGGTCAAAGATATCAAAAGATGAAGATTCTGTTCTTTATGGAAGATTCTCTTAAGGAAGATAAAGTAACAGGAAGAGTATTTCTTAATGTTTAAAAGATTTACTTGTTTATATCTTTATGTTAACTTCCTTTGTAAGTCATGATCTCTCTATATAAAGAGATAATAGACCCACCATCCATATTGTTTTTAGTATCAGAAAAACGTGTGTGTTGTGTGTACACTGGATCAATGTCGACGTCTAATTTGTGATGGTGTAGCCTCAAGGTAATTAAGGTTTCCTATAATCCCTATTACAGTGGTAACGAATCTTATACTGATCATATAGATTGAGGCTTGGTGAAATGTTTGGTAATAAAAACCTGTTCAAATACCATTGTTGTTCTTTATTTAATTCCGCTATGATATGTTATCATGTTATTGTTTATCGTAGATATAAGTTCTATAATCAAAACTTAAGCTTAAATGATCTAAGGAGTTCTATCAGACTCCAAAATTGGTATCAGAGCCTGTAGCTCGTGATATCTAGGATACAAGGTTCTATGATTGCAACAATCTTATACGCGTAATAATAAAATATAATAGGATAGAAAATTATCCAAATACCCTTGAGTACTAAGGTAAGAAAGGAAATCTTCACAAATATATATTATTATTAATACGTTATATAACCGCGGGAAGTATGATTCCCGGGTCGTTTTCCCAACGATTTATGAAATTGAGACCACGTTTGTTGTTCGGACAATGATTTGAATTGGTAACAAAGATTGATTTGATTATCTACTTCTACGAATTAAAAAACAATTAAAATAAGTAAATGATAATAATTAAGCATGAAAACAAATAACGGGAAATTAAATTTTAACTAAAAACGCAAAACGGGAACCCTAAACGGCAGTTAAAAACCCTGAATTTCCAAAATTAAACCAAACTGAATTTTTCTCCTTTTTTAATCGACTCTAATTGATAAAAAGTAAGTTTAAATAAAACTAGAACAAAAACGGAGTTGAAATGAGCTTAAAACACGAAAAGTGAAAGGGAAACGAATCACGTTCTTTAAAAATCGTAAAATTTTGTAATTTTACACCCTACGGAAAACAAAACAAATTTTTCTAAAAAAACTTTATGATAAAGAAAACTTTTTCTAAAAAAGAATTATATTTTTTTTGATTATTTTTCTATTTTTTATGATTTTTTAAAGGTTTTTTAATAAAAATAAATGTTTAAAAATATTAAACTAATTATAAAAATTCTGAAAAATTACAAAAAATAGCTTGAACTAATAAGAACCTAGGAAAAATAAGCTTGATTTACACAGGCATTATCGAATAAGCTGTGTAAAAAGCTTAAACAACTTATTGTGCTAAAAGGGGGAAAACGTGTACAAATATTAAACTTTGTAAACCTATAACGAAAAAGACCCCAGGGCACGATGGTAGTGAGGTGTGTGGTTGTGTTGTTATAAAGGTTGAGGGTGTTGAGGTCGGGGGTTCGAGCCTTGCTCACCCCCGATTTCCACATTTCCTTTTTTTATTTTTGAAAACTTATAAAAGCAAAGTTTTAGAAAAGCTAAAAATAAGCACTTTTAATAAAAGAAACTTTTATTGGGGGGGGAAACTCATGAATAAGCTGAAAATGGCTTAAAAGGCAGACAGAAAGAAAGAGAAAACAACTAAAACTAATATTTTTTTTGGCTTTTTGAAAAAATCTAAGAACTTTAAAAGCTAGAAATAAGCTATACTAGGGCTAAATAAGCAATATCTATCCTAAGTCTAACCTAATAAGTCAATGTGGACAGAAATAAGCTCAAGAGACCAAGCCATAAACTGAAAACCACAATAAGCACTTATGAAAACTTAAATTCAAACAGACCTTAAGCTACTTTTGAGCTTTATATTAAGCTAGCAAATAAGCTCTACAAGAAATGAAGCTTATATATTTTGAAAGCTTGACTCAAATGCTTAATGAAAATGCTTTTTAAAACTGTTTTGAATAATGAGAGCTTAATGAAAAAGCACTTTGAAAACAGACAGAAAAGACAGCATTTGCTGAATTTGGTTTTTGAAATGAAAAAGACAAATTGCTGATTTTAAAGGCTAAAACAGATAAGCTATTGGACTTAACTTTAAAAAGCAAATTGAAATCTTTAAACTATGAGCCTAAACCTATATGTAAACACAAAAATCTAATCCTAACTACTAGATCTACCCTCTGATTATTGATCATGAAAACAACACTTTTTCCTTTTGTCTACCCTGGTGCAGTATGCAAGTATATGACCAAAATTTTAAACCATTTAAGTGCAGACCTAGTAACTTGTTAATATACTCTTAAAAATACCAACTAAGAACAGATTAAGCATTATCACTTACTGGATTGGATTTAAGCTTAAAATCACAAAGATCCTTAACTGATTTGAGCTTATTAGAAATCTAACTTGTGAAAACTAATTTAAAACTATCCTAACAAACTTGGATTAAGTAAAAAAAAATAGATAACACAAACCAAATGGCCACAAACAGTTTTACCTTGGCTTAAACTGTTATGCCAAACACCCCTTTAACTAGACTTAAAATCATTTTGGCTTATGAAAAAGCTTTTTAATGAGCAAAACTTTAATACCAGATATCAAACAGTTTATGACAACTATAATGAACATATAACAATAAGAAAATAAGCCAGAAACAATAAGCTACTATCTAAGCTAATATTTTTGGATTTTTAATGATTTATTAGACAAAAAATGAAAAAACTAAGATCTACACTACAAAAGCTGAAAACAGATGATCAATCATGTTTTAATAAGCAGAATAAGACAGATTAAGCCAATATAAGCAAAGAGAATAAGCTGAAAATAAGCAAATGCAACTATTAAAGCTAATATACTAGACATTAAAGAAGAACTTACAATAAGCCTTAGTCTAAATATAAAGGCAATAAAAGGCTCAAAGAGCATTTCAACAGCTCTAGCTTTATCCAAAGTAAGTCTAGTAAAGTAATAAGCTCTTCCATTGTAAGCTTATCATCCAAAAGCTCATATGCAAACTAGCAAAGGTATTAACTGATTTAAAGAGTTAAAGTAGATTAAATGCTTAATTTGGGCCTTAATTTAAGCTTAGAGACTCAAAAAGAGCTTTAAGAGCTTATGGAGAAGCTTATAAACTGTAAACATGAGTAATTGAGAGATTTGAGAGCTTATTTAGTAAAAACAGATTGTGTAAAAGTAAGAGATGAAATAGAAAGCTGAGTACAATTCATAAAAGGACAGATTACAATAAGCTGAAAAAGAAAAATTACATTTAAACTAAAAAATTACATAAGCTACTTTAAAAACTAAAAAAATGCAAGAAGAAAGAGATGATGCTGTGTGTGAGGGATGCTTTGTTATAGTGCTGATAAAGGAATTCTAGGTCTAAAATCTGTTATACGCTTAATTAATCTGTCTTTGAATCTTTGCTCATCAACTGGATCATTATTTGACTGCCGTTAAATCAATTTGGTGAGCAACGGATTACCAGGTTCTGGCAATCCGTTATTTTTTGTACAGTTTGTGTATTATTTGTGTTAGACTTTGTGTTTGTTTTGAAGCAATATAGTGTAAAAATTTGATCCTTGGTCTGTTTTCTTCATTCCACCGTGGCATTCTTTTGTGGGTTTTAGCCAATGAGAGAGTCTGGTGACGTTTTCTTTTGCCAGCTTGCACCTTAACACTTGAATCTTGAAGCCACGTAGTCAATTTGCATTTGCCCTTTGTTTTAAGCTCGAGGTAAAACGGGAGAGATGATGAACAGTTAAAACTGTTTTTTCCCGCGTGTTTTTACTTTCTATAAAAAGGGTGGGTGTTTGACTCGGGTATGATGGGTTTTGACTTGGGCCCAGGTGGTATTATTTAGGGATTGGTCGGGTAATTGGTGTTTATGGTAAAAAATGGTTAAGGTTTATTAATTTTTGGACCATTTGTGTAATTAAGGTTTAAACATTATGGGGTTGTTTGGACTTTGAGAATTTTGTCTTTTGTGAGTTGACTTTGATTGACCAAGGGTCTAATTGAAGTTGACTTTTTGACCTTTCTGCAATCAAAGTCCTCGGCTCTGTGTACACTCTTTCCGTTCCCCGTGTACGTGTTTGTCCCCGTATTTGACCGTTTTCTTGCGGGATTTTTGCTATATCTTTTATCTACATAATCACAGACTCAAAACAAGCAATTTACAAGCATTTTAAGCACAATTTTGTCTTTTTAGGGTTATTTTTGATATAAAACGGATATGTGTTTTTACACATATCAAAATTCCCAAACTAAGTGATTGTGTGTCCTCACGCAATATTATATGCTCTATAATCAAAACACTCAAATCCTCCCACAAAAATAATCTTTTAAGAAGTAGCAAAGTATATTTAATGGGGAGAATTATAAAAGTCACAAGTTATTAATAAAACACACCCCCGCTTTCCCCATTTTTTAATATTTTTTTATATATATTTTTTTTATAAACTTAGAATAGTTGACTTTAATTATTTCCATAATTGTTAGAGATCCATAAAACAGAGAATTTGATCCAGAGAATCGGCCCAAAAAATGATAAATTCATCGTCCCCGACTTTTTTGCTTCTCCATACCAAGCTTAAAACGAAATCATAGTTAAATATCAAATTAGATGCTAACATTACATTTCATATTGCAACTGTGAACTTTTTACTCCCGACATTTATTATATCTTAAGTGAGTGTGCTATTATGAATTTCAACCATGGATCAACGTTTTGCAAAATACTATGCTTCACGTTCCACCCAAGAATAATGAGTTTGAAGGCGAGATCATCCCATGTAGCGACTTTTGTCTCGGCACATCCCAACCTTATGGCTAAGTGACCAGGCTTTTGACACCCCACGGAGACTAGTATCGGGACTCACGGACCTTAGGTTTCAAAAACTCTCAGATTTCCCGAATATTCATAGCTTATAAAATAGAATAGCCATAGTTCAAAAGCATATTTGAATTTAACAAAAAGAAATTAATTTATTAATTTTAAAATTTATATTAATATCATTTATGCAATTGTAAACCTCGACCTTTTAGAAGGCTGCAACATCGGTTGTGAGCCGGCAAGATGCAACAAACTTTTATCAGTCTCGGATTTTTATTCTTACTATGGGCTTTCTTTAGAAGACTACCACATCGGTTGTGAGCCGGCAAGAGGTAGTAAAATCTTATCAACCCATAGCTTTTATTATTATTCTATTTTTATATTTTTCATTATTATTATTATTTTACTTTATATAGAGAAGACTTCTTTTTGAAAAATTCAAGTATAAATTTAAACTAAGACTAAATTTTTTGCTATTAACTACATAAAAATTGTTGATTTAAGTTTAATTTCCAAAAACAGCACGTATTATTATTCCGGTTAAGAGCTTATGGGAGAAAAAGCACAAAATTCTACATCAGCTCTTTAGGATTCCAACTAATCCTTGTTTAGCATCCATCATACTTAACGCTATTCATTTTTCGTTCTTCGCGAATATCGCGACTATACGCTTAGCCTAAAAGTTTTAAAGGAAACAAGCTTAGAGATCAATCCACGCACGATCGAGTCAAAATTTACTCATATTCTAACCAAGCAGAAAGTCAGAATTGTGACAAAAACACTTATTTTATTTTTGAAAATTTAAAAAAATTTTAAATTTTTGAAAATTTTGGTGGGAAACGGGGTACGTGAGAACAACGAGCAAAAGTAGGCAAGATCATATCGAAGATATACTACCCATACAAAAAGTTAAACATTTGTTCCTCATGTTTCTAGCCTAAGACCTTAAAAACCCATACTAGAACTCAAAAAGGATCCGAATGGCATAACTCAAGCGGAAGAAGTATTACTAAAATATTTAGTCGTATTTATGTGTGCTAAAGATAAATGTTAGTAGATAATATCTTTGGTTAATCGGATTTCCCCAAAACTTAAGTGGTAAGGCAAAAGCTAGGAAGTCGAGTGGACCGCGGACAAAACACGAGAACACGAGAGGACTTCAGACAATTTGGTTCATCTGCAAAACAGTCACAACAAACAACAAACACAAAGAATTGGAAAAGTACAAGGCCTCCTCACATCACATAGAAAATAAGAAAGAACATTAAAATGGATAAGTATGGGGTGACTCCCACGAAGCGCTTTGTTTTTGGTAACCGAGTCACATAGCTTGACTCGATCCCCGAATTCATTCGTCCTTGGAGAGAGTAAATGGAAGAGAAAATCTCAATCGAGCTTTCATTAATGTTTGGATAAACATTAAAGCACATGAAAGTTCCATCCCGATGAGATGCCACCGGCTCTAAGTGTAAAAGTGCCCTGGGTCAAAAATTAGCTGTCTTCACTCCCGGTGGAGGAAAGTAAGGGAAAAACCTTAGGGTAAGTGAGAAACGGGAGAAAAGTCTGAATGACAAATGTGAAGGAATCGTCATCTTCACATAAATCTTACCTCCCCTTGGGTCAAAACATTCGTCTTCATTAAGCTCATCAAAATTGTTTATCACGGGTGCATCAGTCTCAATAATTAAGCTAATCTTAACATCCGGTGAATCTGGAGGAGGACGAGGAAATGACGGATCAAAATGAAATGATTCAAACTCGGGAAATTCCAAAAGAGGGTCATTTGAAATATCAGAAATAACAATGCTAATCAACCCTCCCTGATCGGGCTTAACCTAAAAAAGAAACGAATCTTACTCGGGAAAATGAGAGTTTTTAGCTATGAGTAGTGGTACTGCCATTCTCGTCTCTTCCGTTTGAATGCTAAAAAGTCTCGAATTTGGGTTTAAAGAATTATCCAATGAGAAGAGAAGTATCGGACTCTCAAAGATACGATCACTATCCGTAAAGGGATAGGAAGAAATGAAAAGGGAGACTTGAACACATGATCAGGAGAAGGGTTATCTTTCAAAGATTCGATATTAGTAATAAGACGACTGATATTCACTAATTTCTCTCAAAGAATAACGTCTTGGATTTGAAAAATATCTTTCAAGTCAAACTCTTTCTCTTCTTGATCTTCATTCACCTCCTCTAAACTATCGTACTCCAAATTGAGAGGAGAGTTGGATGCTTCAAAGTTATTCGATTTTTCTCATAAGATCGTTCATCACTTGAAGTACCATCATTGTTAGAATCGGATAAAATCTCAGAATGATCGTTCAAAGCATCAAAAGTGGAAGGATCTTCACAAACGGCCATATCACACGTATCGTTGGAAATACCCTCAAGCTCACTTGGGATTGGGACAAGGTTCTTAACACTAGGAATAGTGTCAAGATGCTTGTCCCCCATACTTAGAGAGTTATCAGGCTCCTCGATCGGTAAGTCAGGTGTGATTGCTTTAGGCTTGCTATATATAATAGTATACTCATCATCGTCATTGTCGTAGTAAGTAGGACGATTCTAACTTGGACAATTAATATATTCAGATAGCTCTTCACTAATATTTCGCACATCTTTAAGGAGTTCACTCATCAATCCTTGAATATCCTCTTATTGATATTGCTCGTCCGTCAAAGCATCCTTAATTTTGCCAAATCTCTCCCAAGCTATCAATATAACCTTTGGTGTTACTCCAAAAGGTATACGACTAAACTTCCTTAAGAAGGTGCAAACGTCTTTCAAAAAGTTATCTCTAGCTTCTTCATCGTCAATCATAGAAAAATTCCAATATGGAGTAAAACTTTGAGCTGTCGTCTCCTTCTTCTCTTGTTGACTTCCTTTAAGAATTTGCCAAATCATCCATAAGTTTAAGAAGCAATTCTTGCATAACTCAGGTTGATTCTGCTCTTCTCTCATAGCTTGCTTAATCTTCAAGTATCTCTCCTCAGCTAGCATTAAAGCCTTTGCATTTTCCATTAGGAGGTATATGATCCTATATCCTTTAAAAAGTCTTGTATGCTTTCCATTAAGTCTTCTTGAGCTTGAAAAATTTTCTGTACCTTGTCTCTTTGGGAGGATTATGACGGGAAAATGCGATGGGTTTGAGATTGGTCAAAAACCGGAAAGATTAGAATTATAGAAATCTTGGTTCATCGGTTGACACTGAAAAGTCGCATGAGGACCCCTGCAGTTTTCACAACAAAGGTATTGTTTTGTGGAAAAAACTTGGGTGAAGTTAGTAGAAAATTATTATTAAAGTTTTGATTGCAACAAGGGTCGAGATTATAATTAAACGGAACTTGTGGTGAACAATCGTAACCAAAATGAGCATCGTTTCCACATAACTCACAAATATTTGTCTCGTACTGGGGTTGTGGAGGGTGATTTGCAAAATTTGGAGAATCGTTAGAAGAGTACGGAGTTGAAAAATTGATTTGTGTTCCATTTCCAACAGTACAATAAAAACAAACTCCGTCATATTCATTACAACCACATTGTTGGCACGTACCCAAAAGACATTGTTGTTGCAAACTTTGCAAATTTTATAGGATCTCATTAAGGTTTTGATTGTAGCATGGTTTCGGATTAGAGATAATCAGAATTTGCGGTGGACAATTGTAACCATAATGAGCACCTTTCCCACAAGACTTATAAGTACATCGTTGACAAAAAATATCGTTTAACGAATTCCTACACTCGTAACAACAATGATGGTCAATGTGTGGAGGACTTCGTGAAGAATTTTGACCGGGGCCTTGATTGAAGACGAATGGCTCTTGAGGTGCACTAACAACATTAGTGTTGTGATTGGATAACTCAGAAGTGTTTAGAATTTTGTTTTTATCATGAATTGTATACCAACCTTCATGCAAACACTTTCGCACAAAAGCACAAGATCGACAATATAGACCATCAACTGGATCTCCACAAGTTGCACAATTCTGAGGGGGTTTAGGACAAAGAATCTTGTCTTCAAGACCTCCTTTTGAACAACAAAAGTCTGCAATGTACAAAGCTCCACAAGACGAGCATTCTTTAATTGCGAAGAGGGGGTTCAAACGATGATCGAGTGATGCCATAAGAATTAAACAATTTAGAGGGTTAATGAAAAGAATTAAATGGTTAAGAAGAAAAAGAATATTATTTTTGGGTTTTTAGGTTTAATATACTTTATTAAAGGACAAAACGAGATCGAATAACTTAAACCTAATAATCAACAAGCTTCACGGTAGCTCTCTAAAAAATTTTACTTTTTAGAGGTGAGCCGTAATTCGCAAGTGACACAAAAGGCAAGTTTTTGAATATTTTATTCGAGTTGGTAACTTATTATGGATAATACCTCAAATGAAGGTATTATTTGTTGGTGTTCTTTTACCAACTTGGTAATTTTTATTTCTTTTTATGGACAATGTTTTTTATTTTTTTTTATTTTTGATTTTTTTAACAAAAACAAAACTTTCAAAAACGAAAGGGTCTTCAAATCATGATCAACAAACTTCAAACAAGAGAATCTTAATCACAAATCCTCGGCAACGGCGCCAAAAATTGATTCGCTAGAATCTATATATACGTAATTATAAAAATATATAATATGATGGAAAATTACCAAATTACCCTTGAGGACAAAGGTAAAAAGGAAAATATTCAAAAACACATATAATATAATACGTATATAAACCGGGAAGTATGATTCCCGGGTCGTTTTTTTTTGGGTAAAAGGGACGATTCCCCGGTAAAATATATTAATAACCCAAAAGATCCGATAAGAACAATGGAATGT